>CANUEX010058618.1:0-56811 GCA_948099535.1 Jatropha multifida | reverse complement strand
CGCCTCATGCTATATTGGTGCACAAGCAATGTATTTAAAAATAATTTTATTTCCATGGCTATTACCCCCTCTATACAAGTTTAACTTGCTAGGCCTATAGCATTTCATGGAAATCATATAGGAAAACATTATTTTGCTTGTGACACCTCAAGCCATTTTGTTCTGTCTTAAGCCTTCTTGCTTCCTATAAACATTCTAGGCATGACTTCTTTTGTCATCTCCTTTTGCTCATATGCTTCGACGAGGAACTGTCTCCCATGCTACTCTAGACCGAGTGGCCCTGCACATAATAATGAAACACAAGTTTCTCGGCTCATCCGAGGCAATCTATTAAGTTCTCGTTTTATCTCATATCGCCCACGGCCTGAAATATCAGCTGTAGCCTAATATTCTTTCCGCTGAGCTTAACTCTTATTTCTCGTTGCCCACGGCCTGAAATATCAGCTGTAGCCTAATATTCCTTCCGCCGAGCTTAACTCTTATTTCACATTGCTCACGGCCTGAAACATCAGCAGCAGCTTGATATTCCTTCCGCCCAGCTTAACTCTTATTTCACATTGCTCACGGCTTGAAACATCAGCAGCAGCCTGATATTCCTTCCGCCCAGCTTAACTCTTATTTCACATTGCTCACGGCCTGAAGTACCAGCTGTAGTCTGGCACTCCTTCCGCCGAGCATCAAATCATCTCAACAAAGCACTTGTGAGCAGCTTCCAACTCATTCGGCAAGCCCTCTCCACAATAATCACATAACAACAACCGACTCATTCGGTGTTCTGCACCCCTCTATCTCAAAAGGGCATAAACGAATCTCATCGTATGTTGAACAAGCAATCTCTAGCATGCCTCATAAGATCTGCTCACAATTCTGACAATTTTCCATATTTTCGCCTCACATAGGCAACCATAACCCGAAGTGGTCATCTCTGCATCTAAGGTGGATTCACACCCAACTGCTTCTTACCGAGCACCTCTATGCGCATTGAGCTACTTACTCGAGTCAATTCCAAGCACAGACATCCCCTGCTCCGAGTTGACTATATGTAGTCGCTTCAGCTTGCTTTAAACTCTCTTATTCTCTGTGCCATCGTGTAGACACCGACTATCCATCTGTGATTCTTAAACTCAAGTGATGTCTCTCACTGTAATCCATTTATTGAAGATCGATCGTCTCTGCTTGGCCGCTCTTAGCCCATAGTGATAGTCTTAACCATGTTGTATCTCAATTTATAATGTGCCTGCTTCCATAGGGGTCTATCTCAAAATTTCACAAACAAGCTAACACATGACTTAGTTTCTGCTTTGTCATCTGCGATACCTGCCTAAGCCGATGTATTGGCTAAGTCCTTATCATCGCATCTTCACTTCCATCGTCACATCTTGCCTTTGTTCTCGTAGGCAAGCAATGCATTCACATTGAGGTTTCTAGATAACTTGCATCTTCGCATCTGTTCATGTTGCTTAACTTGCCTCTTCCAATTGTGTTTGAGAACACATACTGCACGAGGCGTCATGGTGCCAACTACCGAATGCTATCATCCATAATCTGCATCACTTATCCGCCGCTATATTTCTTATCCGGACTGTGTATCTCAACCAATTCTACATGTAGAAAAGTCTCTAGCAACATCCAACCATCTCTAGCAATAGCCAAACAAATTGGCTCTGATACCAAGAAGTTCTCAAATAATAATCTAAACAAATAAAATCAAAATAAGGATCAGAATTAAAACACAAAGCATAAAATAATTTCTATTCAGTAACGAAACAAATGAAATAAAAAGGGGAAAAGTTAGAGAGAAGAACCTGTGATAGTGCCATGAACAACAGTTCCATTTTTGAGCTCAATTGATACAGTCTCGTTGTTTAGTTTCATCAAAAACCTAACCATTGAGATTCAAATGGAAAATTACAGTGAGAAGTAAGAAGATGAAGCTTAGATTTCGTTGAGGTAAGAATATATTTTACATTTTTGCTAACCAAAAGATAACAGTTTAAGAAAAAAAAGAAAGAAATAATATTACCTGACGAGCTTCATCTTGAGCTCTGGTAACGCCAAGAAGAAAGCAAGAAAAAAGCGCGCTCGGTGGAAAGCTCTACTGTTGCGAGAGAAGGAGCTGCCCTTCTAGTTTTGTTTAAACGATCTAATAATTTTGCATTGGTTATTATTGGGTTTCAGTTCGGAATTCTGCTTTCGGTCCCTAGCCCACCTTGAATTAAAATTGAGTTTTTAATGGGCCCAATACACGGGCCTCCATTTGCAAAGGAAGTTGCGGCTGAGAACCGAACTAATGACGATTACTTAATCTATGGTCCTTTAGGCGATATTAGCTGTTGTTGAGCCGTTTCATTTAGAAGTAATGGTAAAAATAAACGTTTAAGATAGAAAGAGGTATTAATTGTTTAACTAGTTGAATTTGAAAAAAAAGAGGTATTAATTATTTAATTAATTGAATTTAAAAAAAAACAGTGAATTATTAAAATTTAATTAAGAGTAAAATATTTTTATGTCCCTAAATTATAGTTAAATTAATACTTAGGTTTTTCTAATATTAACAAATAATTTTGGAATCATTAACTTACTGTTCCTTTCAATAAGTCTTTCTATCTATTTTAAGTTAAAACCACTGTTAAAAATGAACAAAAAATAGAAATGAGGAGCCAAAGTTACCCTTAATGACCCTCAATTACTGTATAGAGACAAAATACCCAATTTTTCTCAAAATCTCCAATTTTTTATAAATTTAAGCAAAAAAAAAAAGTATGAACTTAAAGGTTGTCTAGGATCACCATTCTGTGTATTCCAAGAACTCATTCTTTGTATCCATTCTGTTAAAATACACATTTAGTAGAACACAGCAACCCACACTTGGCATCGGCAGCAACAAAAGCATTGGCCACCAATCATGGTACTAAAACCCATGTCTCATTGAATCGCCACAAAATTTCTTTAAGTTTGCAATTGTGAATTTTCTAAGCAAACAAGCAAAATATTCAACAAATAAACTTGGCAGTAAAACCAAGAGCCGCAGCCATAGAGAAAGTTAATGGCTTTTGAGACTCTTCTTCTTCAACTGACATCTTCACCATTATATTAAGACTCTCGAGAAAATCCATTTTTCAAAAACTCACAAATCATTGAATTCAAGAAACCAAATTTCTCATTGGCATACAATCAAACACTGGCATTGCGTCAACTAACCTACATTTCCCATAAAATTGCAATCAAAGCATTACCCACAAAAAATTTAAAAATCAAGCCCATCTTTGTTACCATGCCACAATCACTTTAGCTAACCCAACATCTAAAACCCTAGCACAAGCTTTATCACACAAGGGAAAGTAAAATTATAAGGTTAAAACTCTGTATCTATTATCATTTTCATAAACATGTTCATTGCATCAAAATAAAGTTCATTTTGAGTGTACCTACTAATAAGCACATCCCATTGAAATAAATTCTTTTTGTGCAAATTATCAAACAGAGAAAAGAATCAATCCTCCTTATGCTCCTCCCTCTCCATCCTACTCGCGGCTCTCCAAAATAAAAACCATGACCTAACCCGGTTCTTTGCTATCGAAGTATTCATGCTCTTGTATTCATTATTAGAGTGGAAGAGTCGCTTTGGTTCGATTTGGGAGAGAGGGTGAAGAAGTGTATCACTGCTTTGACAAATGAGCTCGTTTCATGGGTATAGGAGAGAGAGGAATACGGTAGAGAAACTGTTTGATTTTTCAGACTAGAAAGGTAAATCGGAATTTTTTTTTTAACGGTGATTTTAACTTAAAATAGATGGAAGAACCTACCCATCGACTAAAATAGTAAGTTAGATACTCTAAAATTATTTATTTATATTATATATATAGGAATAATTATTTATCTATACTATATATATGGAAATACGAAAAATAATGATATTTTTAATATCAGCCTTAATAAAATTTAAGATATTAAAAAATAACATTAATTGTAGTCAATTTAAAAATTACATTTTATATAAATGAATGTTTGGATGAGTGGTTCGATCCTCATCCACAAAGCGAATATTCGATGGGAACGCTTTTTCTTATTTTGGCTGACTTGTTTCAAACAGGATATAGGTTTAATCCTGTGAATTCAATATACATGTAGTTAAGAAAAAAAAAATACATTTTATTATTTGATTAGATATCATTTTTAAAAATTTAAAATTATTTTTAAATATATATATATATAATAAAAAAAGGTATACTCTTTTTTTCATGTTTGTGGGAAAAATTGTGGGTTTGTTTGGAGGAAATATAACATTTCTTTTATATAATTTTTTATTACGTAGTTAATTAATTTATTTATTTGAAGTTTGCAATTTAAAACGATAAAAAAACTAAATATTTAAATAAACTCGATAACCGACTAATATTATATTTTAGTATGATTTGTTTTGTAATTTTTATTTATTGATTTGGCTATAATTTTTTATTTGTCTATCAAAATTAAATTTAATTAAATTATAGCATTTTCATAATTATTTTTTAAATTCAAATTGGTAATTTTTTAATATAATTTATTTTTTATTGTATATTGAGTTTTTAAAAGAGTTGTATTCTTAATAAAAATGAGTTATTTTGTATTTTCTTTTGTTATTAAATTAATTTGTAACCACGTCTATCACTTTAATTTAATAAAAAATTTATATATCCCTTACAATAGATAAATGGTCTCCTGATTAAGCATTTATAATTTCTTGATATTTTTTATTTTATATAATGTTTGACTTGAAAGAAAATAATGTTTATGAAATTGAAAAACTAGAACCATATGTTTCTATTTTGAGTATTTTTTGTGTTTTGAAAGTTTGTGTGTATGCTCATATATTCCTTTCTCTAATTTACTGGATGGGTAATACTATCACTGTAGCCAAAATGATTAGTATTATTAATTTAAATAATTTTCTCATTTCTTTTCTTTTATCTATTAATAAAAAATTTATTATTATTTTTTATTATAACTGTATATAAATATTGATTTGGGTTAAGGGCAAAGATTGGAGATTGAATGATAACTTTTTTTTAACATCTATTAGAGTTTTAAGAATCTATATTTATATAATGAACGGAATAAAACCATATCGAGGTCCTAATTGTACGACTTTGGTATGATATCCTTCCAACGTGGACTCATGTAGAACATCGCACCACCATACAAACATGGTATAAATTAGAGGTTTAAGGGTTATGTATAGAGATTGAATTAATCTTTATTTTGAAACCATTTTATTATATAAAAATAAAATTAAATAAATAAAAAATAAGATTGCAAATAGCTTATATTGTAAAGTATAATACAAATTAACTAATTATATCTATTTTAATCTAAATAAAAATTTATGCTTTAATATTATATAGATAAAAAAAATTAAAAAAATATAAAAAATGAAAGTATAATAAGCACTGTCAACGTGCAACACGTCATAAAAATGACTAGTAAATACTCAAATAACGCAAATATTAATTTGACTATAATTTAAAGATGTAAAAGTATTTTACTTTTTAATTAATTTCTACAAACACCATAAAATTTTGACTTAATCAAAATACTAAATATTAACTCAAGAATAGTTTATGAACGGAGCATTAATCTAATTTGACCGAAAATTTAGACTTAAGGTCTCTATAAATCTAATTACAAATGTTTTTTCCTTTCAAAAAAAAAATTACAATTACATTTTAACAAATCAATTAATTTCAGTTAATAGCTATTTAAGTAATATAATATAATTCTAATTATGAGGAAGATTACATATACAATATAGTTTTATTATTATCTATTCCAGTAGTATACATTACAAATTTACAAAATGCTAAAATGGATGTTGTTTTTCAAATAAAAATATAGTTTAGTGATAAATGTATATATGACTGATAATAGATGTCATCTTTCAATATTTGTAAATTCTTAATTTTTATATACAGAGAATTGTTAATATAAGAAGTTATATAATTTAATAAATATATAGATATGATTACTGTTCAATAGTGAATTAAAATCACGATTTTAATTTTATATAGTCTTTTTTAAAATTGAATACTTATTTTATTTTTATATTTTGAAATAATTACAAAATCAATTTTAAATAAAATGAATCATTTATTCTAATTTAGATTTTGAAATTTTAAATTAAATTTTATTTTGAAAATAAATAAAAATTATCAACGGTTTTGATAATGTCTAAATATTTCATTGTCATAATCAATTGGAAAAATACTATAGTTTTGGATCAATATATAATTATGAAAAAATTATGTTACAATCCTTGTATCTTATAAAATACAATTAATCTATCTCTATTTTTCTAAAAATAAATTAAAATGTCTTTATATTTTATTTCCGTCAAACTATAAAGTTTTTCTGTAAATTTTACATTTTTCCCATTAAGTGCCTTATAAAATAACAAAAATACCCCTTGTATTTTTTAAAAAATGAAACAAATTAATTGTATTTTTTAAATTATAGAGATGGTACTGTAATTTTTTAATATAATATTGTAGTATCTTTTTTTTGACTTAGTTATTTTCTTGATGACTTAAACGGAAAAAATATTAAAAATGGACGAAAACATTTAATAGTATAAACATAAAAATATATTAATATATTTTGATAAAAACAACGACGGATTAATTATATTTTATAAATTATAAAAAATGTACCGTAATTTTCCCTATAATGAACGTGATGTAAGTGTTTTTTATTCATTCGAATAATTAAGAGATCAAAAACTCCACATATCCTATTTCCCATATAATTAGACGACTAATCAGACTATAATGACTCGTTTATCATTATGCAAATGTTAATTAATACTTTGGAATTTTGCATACCATAAGATAAGGAATATGCGAAGGATCATAATTATAATTCAATTGAGCGGTGTGGGATAACCTTACCTTCACTCGTGAAAAGTAGGGTCACAGATCACGTGTCCTCAATCTGTAATCAATCATAAAAATCCAAATTTACCAAATATACATCACACGTGATGTACCTGCACCCACTACCCGCTTTTGTTTCCTAATACTATTAAAATGGAGAACGGACGGTGCTCAAATTCCGTGTAAATGACCCTATTTCAATGCTATATCTAAAATTTAATTTATTTTTTTAGAGGAAAAAAATAATTGCTTTAAATAGGTCTAGTTTCGGCATATTAGAATTAATATTTAGACATTATACATTATAAAATGTGCACATAAACAATGGAATCTTTTATCAAATAAATAGATGATCAACGTGTTAATCACCATACCATCAGTTTGTGTGGTATCTAAAATTTAATTTATTGTGTAAAAATATATAAATTTTAATTAGCATTACAAAGAAATGCATTGGGTCAATTTGCCGGTGAGTCTAAACGGCAAATCTGATGTGGACAGTCAAAAAGCCAATAACTTAACCAAAAATGCCACATAAGCTTGCCAAATAAGCTTATCAAAAGTCAATAAAACGTCAAACAAGTGGGAAATAGAAAAAAAAAAAGCAGCAGCAAATACAGAGGAATGGCGAGAAAAGAAAAAAATTTCAGTAAAAGCTAAACACCAAACAAATAGCATCAAAACTGTTATTCAACCTTTTTTAAAATCTGCCAAAAAAAAAGGAAAAGAATTAGCATGTAAGAAAGAAGAGATGGAAAGAAGGTCCACAGATTGAAACCATTTGAGGCTTCTTCAATGGAGACTCTTTGGAAAAAAGAATTATATGTAAGAAAGAAGGAAGAGATGGAAGGTCCATCTCCATCGCCAACTCTTTATCGTATTGGGTTCTGGGTTTGACCAATGTGGAGGCATAACTTCAAATATAAATCCAAATCCTTTCAAAATCTATAAAATTCATTTCCATGCTCTTTCTCATATTCTCTGTAAATCTCATATATGACCTCACCCAAGCAGTAAAAGATAAAAACAATTTTAATTGCATGTTTGTTGATTTCCAGCCAATATGTGGCGAGGTAAGAAGCAGGTTACCACTTCGTGAAGCCTCTCTTTCTTTTTTTCTTTTTTTTTATCAAATTTATCAAACCCACTTTCATCCCACTCCCAAAAGCAAAGCAACAAAAGAAAGTGAAAAACCAGAGCTTGCTATTCTCTTTATAAACCGGCAAAAGGCCTTCTGCATTTCCTCATGCTAAGCATTGTCTTTAAGTTAACCCTCTCTAAATATCAAAATTTCTACATATCCTTCATCTTCTTCTTCTGGACTTTAATTCGCATTCTCTGAAAATTTCAAAAATTAAGAATAAAAAATAAAAAGGAACAAAGCTTCGTTTTTGCTGGGTTCAATCTCTAACAAGATTAATAACATTCTCGGGCAGACATGGTTGTCAAGCCATTGTCCCTCACAATGACAATGATCGATAGGGAATTCATGCTTTGAAGAAGGAATTCAAGGTTTTATCTGTCTAGATCGATGATCTGCAGTGGTCGCCGGATGGATTGTTGAGGTGATGGAAAGGGCATCTATCCGTTTAAGGGAAAAGATGGGCATGAGAGAGAAAATTGTGATCTTAGGGAATTGTGTGCCAGAACTGACGTGACAAGCTTTTATGACACTTTCTGCTAATTTAAATGGGAAATTATTTGCCGACTGGTCCACCGCCACTGCCGCATACCGAGCCAATATCATTACAAAATTTTTAAAAAAAGTATTGTGATTTTATTTCTTTTAATATATTATAAAAAATATCTTTAAAATATTAACATTTCAATAAAAATATTACTATTAATATATTTTCTGATTGTTTACGTCAGATTTCTAATTTAGACTCACTGACATATTGGCCTGACGCATTTCTTTGTAGCACTAATTAAAATTCATATATTCATATATTTTTACCTATTAAATTAAATTCTAAATACGTTGTTGAAATAGGGACTATTTTTTAGATACGCCAGGTGAAATTTACCTTTCAAAATCCCGTACGGTATAGTAAGGGTAAAGTACTTTTTGATCCTATATTTTTATAAAATTAATTATTTAATCCCTACTTTTTGAAAACTACATAACAAATCCTTACTGTTTATTTCCGTTAAATTAATTAGCCATTCTACCTAAAATTTGTATTTTCTTTCCCTTTAATTTTTAGTAATAGAAAATTAATTTTATAAACACTTGAAACCACTATTTATAATTATCAAACATTAAAATTGAGCACAATTATATTAAATTAAATTAAAAATCAAATCTACATTATTTGATTCAATTAATGTATTCACGATAAGTTTGATTCTTGATGCTTTTTATGTTCAAATTGAAATTTCAAAATAATTAGATTCGACTTAATAAATCCAATTAGTTCGGCTGTAAACAATAATTCAAATTGATATTTTTCATTTTATTTTGTCTCTTTAATTTTACAATTTTTTTTAGTCCATTTACGTTAAATTTTGGCTTGAACACTTATCACATGTCATTGTTTTGGGACAAATCTATCTTTGATCGAACCTCCATCAACAAATACTACCATCACCGTCCAAGTCCCATCATCATCGATCTTTCATCTCTATGGCCATGACTCAAATCAAATTGCTAATCATATCAAATTAAATTGAAAATCATATCTACGCCGTTTGATTCTATTAGTTTTATTCACCATAAACTTGAGTTTTGATTTTTTTTCTATTCAAATTGAAATTTTAAAATAATTAAATTCAATTTTATAAATCCAATTAGTTAGAGTTAAAATCAAATAAAACTGTCAACAATAATTCAAACTGATATTTTTTCGTTTTATTTTGTGTCTTTAATTTTACAATTTTTTTAGCCTATTTACATTAAATTTTGGCTCTAGCGCTTATCACATGTCATTATTTTGTGATAAATCTATCATTGATCGAACCTCCATCGCCTTTATCAGCAAGTACTACTATCACCGTCTAAGTCCCATCATGATCTCCAGTCCTACGACTCAAATTTCAATTCTCTTAAAACAATTTACAACAAGATTAATAAAAGAAAAAAAATCTTGTCAATGTCAACATTTACCTCACGGCAGATTGTAAAAAAAGCAACGGCTCAGGAGGAACAAGAACAAGAGTTTATCAAATTTCACGTAGGACCCAAAGGTTTCTGACCTCCAATATAAAAAAAATTTTCAGTTTTTAGTGTTAAAAATTAAAAAAGATATTTTAATTTGACCCTTCTTATTAATCAAAATTATGATTTGATCCCCGTGAATATTAAATTCTTGTTAATTTAGAAAATCCTGCTGGCAGTGCATCCCTCTAATGCTAGGGGAAAAAAATGGCACACAAGGATATTATTAATTATTTATTGAGGAAATAAAAACGAGTCTTAAATAGTATAAAAAAATTTTGGAAATATTAATTACTATTTTAATGTATTGGTGTGTCCTATACCCAAAAAGTAGTCTAAGTAATTTCCAAATGAAGGAAAGAACGCCATGTGACCCTTGCTTAGTGAAATGACAGCCACTAAAATCATTTTGTTCAGATTTTTACTCTTATAAGCAGTACCGAATTTCCAAAATACCCTTGGCGTGTCCCACCTTTCTACCCGCCAAATCCCGTAAATCCATGCAAAAGGAATGGGCAAAACCGTTCCCGAGGTGCCATCAAATCTGAGATCCTCCACATAATAAATCAAAACACAATACTCCACTTTCTGCTGCTCTTCTATAGTGAAGAGAGACGGAGAGATAAACACAGTTTTCATTCATTCGCAGTTCCTGCGTTTTTGTTAGCGATTTGAATATACAAATGGCGAGTACCGCTGCGATCGGAGCTCTGAAAGTTCCATCACCGACCTCTTCATCTCTTAATTCGTCGAAACTCAACCGGAAAACACTACCGCTTGTGCAAAGCTTGTCATTCTCGTCGTCCAATCTCTCCGGGGATAAGATTTATTATAATGCCTTTTCCGGTCGCCGTGCAACTGGCTGTAATGAGAGGACGCCGATGGTGGTTTCTCCTAGGGCCGTTTCTGATTCCAAGAATTCACAAACATGTCTTGACCCGGACGCTAGCAGAGTGAGATTTTTTGCATCTCGTTTTTTATATTTGTTGTTTTGTTACAATTTGAGCTCGAAGTAATAGCTTGAATTGGATGGTAGTTTATATGCTTTAACCGTGTTATAATTTGATTCATTTGGGGAGCTTTGATTGGATTATCCTGTTTTCGTCTAGATTTGACGGTACTGTATAATGAGGACGTAGGAAAAATGAAACATTGATTTGCTGACACTTAATTTAATATTTTATTTTAAGATGAATGTATTTAATTTAATATTTTATTTAAATTCGTTGTTGTTTTAATTTGAATGTTATCTGCGAAGTTAGAGAATTCTATTAACCTTAAACAATCAAAGCTTTTGCTAGTCTTAATTACTGTTGTTTTGAAGCGATGAAAGTTGATTGGATGTTTTTCTTTTATTTACACGTTCAACGACATAAAAATTTGACTGTTAATTATGCAACTTTGCCCATTTTGCATTGCAGTTACATAGGTGGAATGTGCATCGATGACATAATATTTAATAGTGTGTTGGTTTGGATTTTAAAAATTTCAAGTTAACTGCAATGTGTCCATTGAGAAATGACTGGCCTCAGGTTGATATCTCTGTTTTTCTATATCTTGATTTCTATGTGCACCTACTCTCAATTGTAGAAAGATGAAGGAGAAAAGGATTGAAAATAAAGTCCAAAATGTTAGTATTCTAGTAATTAGAAATTAGAATTGACTTGATTGTTGGAATTGTTCCTGGTGGTTTCTTTTCGATGGCTTAATAGATTTCAATTTTGTTGTTTATATGTTGCTGCAATCACTGTAATTTTTTTTCCTTGTAAGTTTTGTACCAGACTTGTGCATCCAACGGAGTGTAATATTTTGTTTCATTCATAAAGTGGAGATTAGCTGACGTTTTCGCTGTCTGTGTTCCTAACAGAGTGTTTTGGGAATTATTCTTGGAGGTGGTGCTGGGACCCGTCTTTACCCACTTACCAAGAAGAGGGCAAAACCAGCTGTTCCTTTAGGAGCAAATTACAGACTGATTGATATTCCTGTGAGCAATTGCTTGAACAGTAATATATCAAAGATTTATGTTCTTACACAATTCAATTCTGCATCCCTCAATCGTCACCTTTCACGAGCATATGCAAGCAACATGGGTGGCTACAAGAATGAAGGTTTTGTGGAAGTCCTTGCTGCTCAGCAGAGTCCAGAAAATCCAAATTGGTTCCAGGTACTAAATGTTTGAGAAATTCATTTTTTATGTATTTGGAAGGGACATATTTGCAATTGAATTATTGTTTGAGTTTTTATGCAATTTAAATTTTAGGCTTGATACTTGTGAATGAGATAGAGAAAAACAAATTATAATCCACATTCAAGTAAAGATTCTCTTTGTATCATAACCATTAAATTAATATACCTGAGATGAAATTCTTCAATTTCATATGCCTACGTATCCTAATGACACCTTATCTATTTCATGTTAAAGATTTATCGATGTTTTTACATTGTTGCTTAAAGTCCTCTTATTAAATTTATTTTAATGATTTACAGGGTACTGCTGATGCAGTCAGACAGTATTTGTGGTTATTTGAGGAGCACAATGTTTTAGAATTCCTAATTCTTGCTGGGGATCATTTGTATCGAATGGATTATGAAAGGTTTATCCAAGCACATAGGGAAACTGATGCGGATATTACTGTCGCTGCTCTACCAATGGATGAAGCACGTGCAACTGCCTTTGGTCTTATGAAAATTGATGAAGAAGGGCGCATAATTGAATTTGCTGAGAAACCAAAAGGCGAGCAATTGAAAGCTATGAAGGTAGGTCTTAATTCAAAAACAATTCATTTAGTT
This sequence comes from Jatropha multifida, assembly GCA_948099535.1. NCBI lineage: Eukaryota > Viridiplantae > Streptophyta > Magnoliopsida > Malpighiales > Euphorbiaceae > Jatropha > Jatropha multifida. The sequence continues at coordinate 43,956 of CANUEX010058618.1, read as the reverse complement.
GTCATTTGCTATTATGCTTGATCATTCAATAATGGTTACAGGGAGATAATGTTCTCTTGAAATTTTATTAGTCATTATTTCATTATTTTGTTCCAGGTTGATACTACCATTTTAGGTCTTGATGATGAGCGAGCTAAACAGATGCCTTATATTGCTAGCATGGGGATATATGTTGTTAGCAAAAATGTGATGTTAGATCTGCTAAGAGACAGGTTTCCTGGAGCCAACGATTTTGGAAGTGAAGTTATTCCTGGTGCTACCTCCATTGGGATGAGAGTAAGTAACCTTATTTTAATTATCCTCTTACATTCTCATCTGTAAGAGACTATCAAGAATAGCTGGTTCGGGTCTTCAGATAGCATGTACTTATGCAAATGTTGTGACGCACTGTATCTAAACATGAAAATCAGAATGGAAAAGTGTTTCTTATCTATGTTGAAGCCATATTGCCTTAACTCTTGCAGTGTAACCCACCTTTATTTTTCTTGCAAAGGAGGCCAGAGCAGGACTTCTGTTCATGGTTTGTATAGTCTTGAATTTATATTTCCTACACCTGATCACTTTTATTGTTTATACTTTGCCATCTTGAGCAAAGACATTTTGTTTCACAGAGGACTTCAGAAGTCCCTTTTACTTTGGATGCATTGGTTTGGCAATTTCCTGTTACAAAGTCGTGCGTTTTATTTTTCTGGTGGTTTCAACATCAAAATTGCCTTTTTTTCTGCTTTCAATATCTCTAGATAGTCTATATTTAGACTATTAACTGCTCCATGAACTCTACAGGTGCAAGCTTACTTATATGATGGCTACTGGGAAGATATTGGTACAATTGAGGCCTTTTACAATGCAAATCTTGGGATAACCAAAAAGCCAATACCAGATTTCAGGTATTCTTCCAGTTCTACTTCTAATTATGCTCAAGATGCCATGCTTGCGGCCTGGTCATTTATTTGACATATTGCTATATCTTTGGCATTTCTTTTGTAGCTTCTATGACCGTTCATCTCCAATCTATACTCAACCCCGTTATTTGCCTCCATCCAAGATGCTTGATGCTGATGTTACGGATAGTGTTATTGGTGAGGGTTGTGTCATTAAGGTAATTTACAGGTCAGAAAGTTTGGCAAGGAATTATAGTTGGCTCTGGCCAGATAATTCACTGTATCCTGACCTGGCAAAGGCATTTATGTATATTCATCTATAAGAGTTCATTTTTGGACATTAATCTCTCTGCAACTCTTCTTTTTTGTCCTTCTCAGAACTGTAAAATTCACCACTCTGTGGTTGGGCTTCGATCTTGCATCTCAGAAGGTGCAATCATAGAGGACACATTGTTAATGGGAGCAGATTATTATGAGGTACTAGCATATTGATGCCTGAGAATTGACATTTTAGCATCTATCATCTTTTATTTCTGTGCTAATGGACTATTCGGGCAGAAGCAAGTATTTCACTTTTATTCCATTTGCAATTTTGTTGATTCTCTTTTTCCCAAATGTCTGGGCCCAGACTGATGCGGACAGGAGGTTTCTGGCTGCAAAGGGTAGTGTTCCAATTGGTATTGGCAAGAATTCTCATATCAAGAGAGCCATTATTGACAAGAATGCCCGAATTGGAGACAATGTGAAGGTAACATCTAAAAAAGTTCTTACTCTTATCTGCATTTTATCTTCTGAAATCTCAAAAATAATTGTTCGTCTGGTATCTTACATCACCGCAACCCATTGTTTAAGTGAAAGCTTAACCATTATAGACAAGGGTTAATTTTTTTTGGTTCAATTATAGTTTTCACTTCAGTGCTGTGAAATTATTTCTATGTTTTTTAAGTTGTCATGAACTTATAGATGTACTGAAAAGGGATTTATATTTTAATTTCAGATCATTAATAGCGACAATGTGCAAGAAGCAGCCAGGGAAACTGATGGATACTTCATTAAGAGTGGAATCGTCACAGTAATTAAGGACGCTTTGATTCCCAGCGGAACCGTAATTTGAGAAAGATCTTCTTTACTTACTCTTCCAAAATCCTGGTTGGGGCATCTAATAGCAATTCTACTTTTCGCATTTATTTTAGGCCTCGTTTAATGCACGATTCATGTATATGTCCTGGTTGTATAAATTTTTGAACGCCAACTTATTGTCTACAAACATCCGAAACGAGAATGAAATGCAGGGTTTATAGGCAAACTCGTGATCATGAACGGCAGTAGGAAAAATCTTGATAGAAGAATTTTGATCTAATAATTTCAGAGTTTACACCAGAAAAATAAAAAAATAATTCAGAATGTGGCCTCTTCAGCATTTTTTACTCTCTTAAAACTTCAGCTCTCCCATGACTTTTTTTTTTCTTTTTTTAATTATTGTTTCTTCCATAATATTTTTAATTTGATTAACTTTAACCTCAAATTATTAAAAATATAATAATACGAGAATCAGGCATTACATATTTTAAAAATAATTTTTCGTAAGTATTTTGAATTAAAATTTTAATTTCACCAATTTCTTAGTTAATCAAGGGGCGTGATAAATAGTGATAATAATAAAAAGAACTGCTTTTATAGTTCTTTCCTCCAAAATTAATTCAATGAATGTCTAATTGTAAAAAGAACTGCTATTTCAGATAGGTTTCCACTTACAATTATTTTTGGGGTTCAACTTCAACGCAGTTGCGCTTCTATAATTTCCAGAGACACCATGCAACTGTTGGCTATTACATAAATTGACCAAAAGCCATTGCTGAAAAGAATAATTGAAAAAGACATCACTAGAATTAATTGTTAAGAGGTGAAGAGTTTTTTTGTATTTTTAAAATATTTAGTGGGTCCCACAATATGAGTCTTTTAGTCTTTTTAACGTAAATTAAACGTAAAAATATCGCTTTTCGGACGAGGAACTATATAACATCATGAAATGAAACTCCAGAGACTTTCGTAATAATTTGACCAATATACAAACGAAGCGGTTAAAAAACAATAATTTTTCCATTATATTATTATTACTAGGCTGTTATTTGCAATCAGGTCTGCTCTATGAGTGAAAAACAATAAAAATAGAAAATAGAAAAACATACTGACTGTGCCGTTGAAGAGGTCTACTATTTTTGAAATTTCACCCAACTTTTTTTTAGCTTTGTTATGTTCATCTATCATCGTCGGCGACAGTTGAGAATATGAGATTCTAGCAGTGTGATTTTTATTAGTTGGCTCATGGGAAGAATTTTAATATCTCCTGTGGAAACGGAGTCGACGAAAATCAATCAATTTATCCCTCTCGTCCCCTCCATTTCTCTCTCTCTCTGATAATAGAAAAACAAAAGTAGAAATATCGCCTAAAATGGCGTTATCTAATGGTTATTATTGATAAATACATTTGTCTCAATGGAAGGTATCTAATAATCTTAACACCTTTTTTCTTATTCAATGAAAGGTATCTAATAATCTAAACACCTTTTTTTTCTTATTCTTTCTTTTTGGGTTCAGTCTTTATTTTTGAACCAGAATATATCAAACATTGACTTCCTTTCACTTGCACTTTCTCTGAAATTTCCTTTCTTGATTGAAAAGTCGTGCTTTTCTGCTCATCTTCTTCATTGGCCTGCGTTTAGCAGATTCAGAGACTTCTATAGGATTTATTTATTGTTTAAGTGTTTGTGGTTTTGGCTATTGAGAATATGAATTGTGCCTGGTGATGGAATTGTTGTTGCTTTTCCTGCTTGTAATCACTCCATGGCTAGCCGCACCTCAGAAAACGACACACCCATCATTCGATTCCATTCCAATCTAGAGGTTTGTTCCTTCTTTTTTACGACAAAAACAATTAGGTACATGTAGAAGGTTTTTTCCTTTTCTAACTTGTCAGATTATATAGGTTGCTACTTCGTTATCAGAAGGTCGTATGGTTATTTCATCTTTGCCAAAAATGTTTAATTTCACCTGTGGTGCCTCATGAGTATGCATTAACATGTTAAAACCTGGTATTAGATTTTATAAATTATGATAACTGAAAAATGATAGTGATAACACATAAGAACCGAAAAAAAAAAAGCAAATATATAATTTCTCCGTCTACCCTTTTCACGAGTCTATTCTTTTTTTTTTAAAAAAAAGTACTTGCCATTTCGTTCTCTTTTTTCTGCTCTTTATTTTTTTTCTATGTGCTTTTTCTTTTTAAACAAACAAACGTGTTTCTGCTTAAAGGTCATGTTTAAGAGTCATTGGGAGAGTTATGAGAGAGAAGTTCAGTTACAAATGTCGTCTTATCATCTTTTTATCATCGAAATTTGTAAAATTTAACATTAAGGCTTTATTATTGTATAAATTGATGTTCCGGATATTTTATATTACAAATTGAAATTTAGATACGTTTATATACACCAGTGATATGTTTAGAGAGACATGAGTGCAATTAAGCCAAGATTTCTGTGAATTATAGATGACCTTTTTTGATCCTCACAATGTAGGAAACCTTGTGCACCAGAGGTTCATGCATTTTGAATGTGTTATTATATGCTTGGTTTTAAAAAATATATTTAGTAACATGGTTTTATTTTGTTGCAACAGATGGCATCATTAGTAGATAAAGCTGAAGGAGAGAATGAAAATGAGAACCAAGACAGTAAAGACTCGATTGGAATTAAGAAACAATTATCTAATAGTTATTTAGACAGTAATTCTGGTGGGCCAAGGAACAGTGTGCTTGATAGCATAAAGATCGTGATGTTCTCTGCCAAAATCAATTTGCTTATGCCTTTTGGCCCTTTAGCAGTGCTTGTGTATCACTTTTATGATAGTCATGTGAGTTAGCCCTCTATTTTTTGTTCTGTGCTGAATTTTTGTGGATTTTCAAATGTTTGTGCTTACATTGGCTTTGTTATTTTATTTGTTTGTGTTTCAGGGTTGGGTCTTTCTTTTCAGTTTGTTGGGCATTATTCCTATAGCTGAGCGTCTGGGCTTTGCTACGGAGTAAGGTTTCATCAAATGTTTCAATGAACATTTCTTGTAAAAGTTCAGCAAGGGGGAACATAGATGTTTAAACTTTAAACCCTTGACCTCCTTACTTATGAGTGCATACATTTTTTTGCTAGGTTGATAGTCTAATTGCATTTATTTACAATTTCTGCTCTCTCTCTCCCTCTCCCTCTCCCTCTCCCTCTCTCTCTCTCTCTCTCTCTCTATATATATATATATATATATATGTATATATGTATACAGACCATTAGACCACATAGTACTATTTGCTCAACAGATTCAATTCTTCCATTAACATTTATGAAAAAGTATAGTTCTTATGTTACAAATGCACCTAAGAATGAAATCATATGGAAATTTTATTTTCTGCTTATATGTCTAAACCTTTGAGGATTAAATGACTTGAAAATCTGGGGATCACCTAAATATCAAATGCATTTGGTTATTATAGCATTTATGCGGATAGATGAGTACCTAATGTCTTCATTGGTTCACTTTTGATGTAGGCAGCTGGCTTACTATAGTGGACCTACAGGTACGTAATTGTTTGTTGTCAACCTCATTATTTTCTCTGCTTATAGATCTTTAAGTTTTCCATAAAGTTTGCTATAAAATATTTGAGGCCAGGTATACAGTGTTGTCTCAGTTCTTTCTTGTTCTCTTTTCAAAACCCCCATGTCAGCCCTGGCATCCGAGTACCGTTATTGAACAAACCATCAGTCCTTATCTAATGGAAAGTTAAATAGTATTTAAATCTCTTAAAAAAATAATTTAAATTTTTATATATTGGTTCCAGTAGCTATAGTAATGCCAGTCAATTGTTAGTCTAATGTTTTTCCATGTTTAAATGTTTTTCCTCCTCCCTTAACTGATAATGTCCCCGTACGAATCCTACAGTTGGAGGACTCTTAAATGCTACTTTTGGAAATGCAACTGAACTGATAATATCAATTTATGCATTGAGAAATGGGATGATACGTGTTGTTCAGCAGTCATTACTTGGATCAATCTTGTCAAATATGTTGCTAGTGCTTGGATGTGCATTCTTCAGTGGTGGACTTGTGATTGTTGAGAGGGAACAAGTGTTTAATAAGGTATATTCACCCGAAGTATGCCAAATAAGAAGTGTGGATTTTCTTTTCTTTATTCATTTTTTAGTATTTTATATCCTTCACAACTTTGTTGATCAATTCTTTAAAATCGTTCGTTAGGGAACTGCCAGTGTGAATTCTGGTTTGCTTTTGATGGCAGTCATGGGCCTGCTATTCCCTGCTGTCCTTCACTCTACACGTACAGAATTGCACTTTGGAAGGTCTGAGTTGGCACTTTCAAGGTTTACTAGTTGTGTCATGCTCTTCGCATATGCTGCATATCTTTATTTTCAACTGAAGAGCCAGAAAAATCAATATGTTCCTGTAAATGAGGTTAGCTTTTTCATTGTTCTATAGAATATAAATGCTAGTATTGCTTTCCTATGATTCATTGCTCCTCTCTCTTTAGTCTCTAATGTTGGATGAACACTCCTACACACTTTCCTACTTTTGCAGAAATGGAATTCATTCCATAATTAATAACAATGTGAAATTTGACCATGTTTCCTTCATTAGGCATGGCAACCTTCTGTAGTTCTAATGTTTATCTTAATACACTCACAAGAGAAGCCATATTCATCCCTAGATTATAAATAACCTAACAAAAACATTTGCCTTGAGAGTAAACATCCTGTTGGCTTCATTTGAAATTTCACCTTATGATTAAACGGTCTGTTAGGACTTGTCATCAAATGGACTTCATTATTCAGACAAATAAACACCAAGACAGTATAATTAGTGCAGTTTCTGTTATTTATCAGCTTGTCTCTGTAGACTCAAACCAAGCTTATCTGCGGTTTGAATATGAAACCTTGAAATCTTGCAATACTTTTACTCTATTTTATTGGATATGATATTAAGGATTCATTGTTTTGATGGCATAAAATCAGGGAGAAGATCAGCCCTGGGACACAGATGAGGAAGAAGCTCCTGAGATCTCAAAATGGGAAGCACTCACATGGCTATTTCTTTTAACCTTGTGGGTTTCAGTCCTCTCGGAATATTTAGTTGATGCCATAGGGGTAATTTAATTTTGTCACTTTGTGCCACACTTATTGGTGATTGATTTTCTTCTATATCCTTCTTATATGTTCTACCAAAATAATGGCAGAGGCAATTTATGAAGACGAGGTCCATATGTTTTATTTGTTTGTAAAAGAAAATTTTGATTATTTATATATATAGAGTACTTGTGTTCCTTATTCTCTTTCAATTGCTGGAGGAGTTTCTGCTTAACAGTGAAACCTCTGTAATCTATGTTTTTCATTTGCCAAAATTTCTATATATTAAATACATCAACCTCATTTTTTAGCATATGCAATGTGCTAATGTAATGTTTGCTAAGATTTATGCGGTAAAATAATGTCTTTTGCTGTCACTCATTTTCTGCATGTTCAACATCTGTCTTCTCAGGGAGCATCTAAGGAATGGAAAATACCAGTAGCATTTATAAGCGTTATCCTTCTACCGATTGTTGGCAATGCAGCAGAGCATGCGGGTGCTATTATGTTTGCCATGAAAGACAAGCTTGTAAGAATACTTATCGTGCCAATATTCTGAAACAATTATTGCACATGGATAACCAGCTATAACTCCACCCCGAAAACTGTTGCTTCTTTCCTAATTCAATCAATCTGCTGCAGGATCTCTCTTTGGGAGTAGCTCTAGGCTCATCAACACAGATATCTATGTTTGGGGTGAGTACCCAGCACCCAGTGAACTCTCCCCTTTATATAATTCATCAACCTTTGTCTTCTAGAATTGCTTATGCACGTGTATGTTAATGTTTCCTGAATTCGAGAAAAAATTCAGTAGCTATAGATGTTATGGAATTTTTTTTTAGGTTAAGAAACAGTGGATTCATCAAAATCAGTGGAACAAAGGAATTATAAAAATAAAATTTTTTTTCTTTGTTATGCTCATTAGAGTCTTTTATGTAGTGCCTCAATTGAATAGGCTAAGGAGAAAAGAAAAATTAAAAGCATCGACATTTACAGAACTTATAGTATAAATTGAAACCTGTCAATTTTTTTTTTCTCTTCAGAGAATGTTTTGCTTTTTACTGCAGTATTTTCATTTTAATTGCTATATTCTACACTTTTGTTCTCACCTCTTAAGATATCAGCTGGACAGGCTGATAATAAAAGGAAACGGTTGTAGAAACCAGTTCTAATGGTTCAAATCTGCTATTGTTCATGAAGCATTTTTATTTTCTCATTCTGCATATTCTTGGCATACTCTGTAAGGCGTGCTGCAATTAAATTTCTTTCATTTCACCATTGAGGGCTGTGTACCCTCGTAACTCCTTTATTTTGGTTGATGGATGCAGATACCCTTCCTTGTGGTCATCGGGTGGATCATGGGGCGTCCCATGGACTTAAATTTTCAACTTTTTGAGACAGCAACACTTTTTATAACTGTCCTGGTGGTAGCTTTAATGTTACAGGTTTGTTGTAAAAATTAGTCGTTTTATTATATTCCCACAAAAAAATTTGCATCAATGGTCAATGATAGGGAAGATAGTCCTGGACTTACTGTCTTGCATTTATAAGAGCTTTGTTAGAAAATGAGGTAGGAGAGCTGGTTTTTGCATTTTCAAAGAAACAACAAAAAGTATATCTTAAATACATAACAAAGGAAGAGATAAAGATGAAGAGGAAAAATCTAATTTCATTACTCATAGTAAAAAGATTTACAAAGCATAATGAACAAAGTTTTCTTTTTTTCTTTTTCTTCTTCATTCTCATAGCTATCCTGCTCTCCTTTTTCTCTTTTCTCTCTATCTCAAATCTGTCCCAGCAGCTACATTTATACAAATAAATGCAATCTAGTTCTTACTAACTCTCTACCAAACCCAATAATTTAAGTTGAACTAAATTAAGAAGTAAACTTCGCTGCCATCATCCTGTTCAAGTTTACAAGAAAGGAAAATATCAAAAACACAAAAGAAAGACATGTGACAGCGTAAGTGTCACTATTGCTAATAAGCTAATGGGTCAAGCTTCAGATCTACATTCTTTGTTTATGGAGCTCATAATATAAATGTAAAAGAATATGCTGCAAGTTTATATTACATCATGGTTTGTTCTTTACATATTTATTTTGCTGCCCTTGCAGGAGGGAACTTCTAATTACTTTAAAGGACTAATGCTCATCCTCTGCTACCTAATAGTTGCTGCAAGTTTCTTTGTACATACTGACCCTACTTCTTCAGGTGCGGCTGCCAATTCCAATCTCATATAGCTTTTGTTTTGTAAGTTCATTATTTGCAGTCTGGATTCCCCAAATTACCTATACTTGTCCGGCTGGATCACGATTCTTGCAAATTTGTTTACCATGATCTTTTTTATAACTCCTAATTTACTTCTGTCGATCTTTTAACCGTTATCAGAAAAAAAAAGATTCTTTTCTTTTCATGTAAAGAGCATATTAACATCTTAGTTGAATCCAACTGATTTCTCATACTTATTTGCCAGAAGTTCAGTTAGATAATATAATGGACATCTTGATTGTATTTTATAATACTGTCATAAATGCATGAACTCAGCTCTCGGTGTTGCACGCTTACAAATAGGTGCACACACCCGCACATGAAGCAAGCACACGATGCATGCTTGGATTGTGTTTGGCATCCTGTAATGAACTGTAATGTAGTATGATTAAAATGCATTATTAGTTCAACATCTAGTTACATTACACTACGACACACCAAACATAGCCTTATGTCCTTCATTAGACTTCAACTTTTGATGACCTGACAACATATGATACTTTCAGATTCTGCAGCCGATCCGCCAAGACCTGCTGAACGATGACTCATCAGGAGAATACGCTTGAGCTTTAGACATTGACATATCAAATGTGTGGTTTTGTACAAAAAGTGGTTTTGCTGAGCCGAAATTAATATTTTGCGAAATATTGTTTAAGTTGAAATACTACACATTTGCAATGTCAACTTCACACCATACTTGAATTGGCGGCTCCAGCTACTAGTGGATTTCATGTTGGTGTGAGGAAGATGACTGGATATAGGCTTTAGCTTTGCTTCTTGAATTTTAGTGTAGGATTAGTAGTGAAAGCGAATATGTATGAAATCTAAATGACGTAAAAAAAAAAAGGAAAGAAAAGAAAAGAAAAGAAAAATTTACTAACCCTTCTTTATATTATTGTTATTATTTTGCCTATACTTCCCATTATTATATCTTTGATGTTCTCTAACTTGTAAATGAGTTATTGCTATCCCAATAAGGTGTGGTCTGATTGGTTTTTTTGTCTCTCATAGAAAATGTAAAGAGTAAGAGGTTCGAATCCTCTCCACTACAAAAGTTATTATCAATTTGGTGAATGTTATACGAAGGGGAGGGTTATCCCTGTTGTGTAGTCCACAATATTATTCTGGTCCATAAGACATTTCGTATATAAAAAAATGAGTTATTGCTATATTTGGATACAATAATTTTAAATAAGGGATTTGGGTTTGATGTTAGTTTAAATTATTTGAATCAAAATTAGCTCATTCTTTAATTAATTAAAAGGATTCATTTGAACGGTATTTTTGTAGAAGTTTCAAAATCATGCTCAAGTAAATTATTTTTCTTTTGGATCTTAATAAAGTTGAAAGGCAACATATCAATTTCCCCTCTCATGTATGAAATGATTCGATTTGAAGCATCTTCAATGCTTATTAATTTTTTTTCGAGAAATAGAGTCTTAATTAATCTATTTTAATTTTTCTAAAAACCCATTACAAAAGAAAATAATTATAGATTTCGATTCATTATTCAAAAGAATATACCAATAAACTTCAAAAATTAAATTGTAAGTGAATGGTGTATGATTTTCCTGGAATTTATCTTTAATAAATTAGAATGGAAAATTTTGTTATTCATATTACATAAATAAAATTGTTAGCGAATATAGGCATAATTATGATTATAAAATCATCGGTTCGATCTTAAAACTGCTGGTTCTAATTATAAAAAAAAATAAAATTAAAGACAAATCATTTTTAAGTAGTTTCTAAAACGGTTTTTGGACCACTGATTTCGATTTTATTCCGATTAAAAACTAAAGTTAAATAATTTATTTCAAACTTCTTGGTAATTTTTTTTTCAGATTTGTAGCTTGAATAGATAATAATTGTAATAATAATAAATATTAGTCTTGAAAAATAAAATCAATTTAAAATTTATTTTTAAAAATTATAATAAAATAAAAAAATTGAAATTTTTTTTAAAAGTATATTTTTTACAGTTTCGATTTGAAACTGATTTTAGTTTCAAAAAATAAAGAATCAGAATCGAATCTTATATAAATTGTTTCAGTTACGCTTTGAAACGAACAATTATTGACCACAATTTAATACCAATTTTAACCGATTCGATTCTTATTTGAAACCGAACCGTTGTAACAACCAAGGAAACATATGTACTTATCCGCCTTTTAGAAAAATAATAGTTCAATAGTATTTTAAATTTCTTTGATTTTAGGTATTACTAATTATTTTAATATTATTTAATATTTATCTTTCACTCTCAATAGTCATGTATATCAATTATTTATTTATCTAATATTTTCTTAGTAAATAAAATAAGTTAAAATTACTCAATGAAATATAAAATACATTATAATTTATGAATTTTTATAAATATCATAATAAAAATAAATGTATTTCCAATCATAAAAAATTTCCATATAATTATGATATTATTTAGTTAAGTTGTTCTCCTATGAACAAAATAATAATAATTTTCATTTCTTCAAAAAAAAAATATAAAAAAGTTTAAGAGTATAAATATTATATATACTAGAACACAAAAATCATATCATTTTTCATTATATTCTTATTTTGCCATTTGTCATATTTACTAAATAGTATTTTTTTCAGTTAAACCACGTCTTTTTCATATTTTTTTCACTCTGCCATTTATCATATAGTAGAAACTACTGTTTATTTGAATAGTGTTTTAACTTTTACTACTTTGCCCCTATTTATTTTTAATCATTTATCGTTGCAGTTGTGATTGTATTTTTTTAAATTTCATGACTTGAATTCTCCGCTATTTTCACAATGTAAATTAAATTAATCTAATTTTTTAAATAATATTTTTAATAAATAAGTTATCTTAACATTTAGTATTATTAATTTAAAATTTATAATAATTAATTTAATTTTTTTTATTTATATAAAACCGACTCAATATAAATTTAAGTGTCAATCGATCAAATTCACTAAATAATTATTTTTATATTTTTTATATTGAATTGCTATTTAAATCACACTTTTTTACTTTATTCTATTTTTATTATTCCTAAAGGCTTCTGTTACAAATGAATTTTGTACATTAAGTATATATAGATTTATTTTTCTCTTAAACTAAAGATGATCTATTTGTTATTTGTCTCCTTTCCACATTGACATATATTTTATTTTAAATTCATTGGTCCAATTGATTACCATCAATTTTTTTATAAATCATATTTTATTATTTTTTAAATAAATTATGTATCTCAGTTTTTAAATTTTAACTATTTGGATATTGTGGAATTAATTTTTCTTTTTGATTTATATAATCAAAGCTTATATAAATTTTTTGAAAAATTAATTTTAAAATTTATGACATAGTTAATTTATAATTAATTTCACCATTTATTTTTTTAAAATTGATTTATTATTTATAATATAAGAAAATATTAAAAATTTGTATCACTTGATAGATAAAATTTGAAAAATTGAGGAATAAAAAAATTATTTGTTTGTGAATTCAATTTTTTTTTCATAGAAAAAATGATGAAAAAATAACCATAAATTTTGTATTTTTCTTAAAAAATCCTGTAATCTTAAAATAAAATAAATTTGAGATCATAATACCCTAATATAATAATAAAATTATTTTAAATACTATTTAAAGTATGATTTTACATGTATTGATAAATAAATTTTCCATTAGTAAAATAGATAAAAGCATGCAGTTTTATATGAATAATTTAAAAAAATATATATAAATAAAACTATATATTAAATAAATAAAAATTTAGTAGCAAGCTAGTAGTATGACTAAATATGCTTGTATTACTTCAAAACGAAATATTTTGTTTATACTATTTGGTAGGCAATCGCTAATGCAAACCCTAGATAAAAGTCTTAAATTTATTTTCGTCCTTTCATTCCATAACCGGGGAGTCGGATTCGATTCCAAACTCTCATCATATCTTCACTAATCACTATCTTATTGTTCTCTACCACTTCCGTTGCCTAAACTCCTCACACAACAAATTCCGCCATCATCAACGGCACAACCACTGCCGCCATGGTCAGTCTTCTTCTCTCCTTTCTACCAAATCTTAAATTCCACTATTTTACTCATTAACCCTCTTAATTCCTTGATATATGTGTTTTAGGCTGCCCGAGGAGTGGGAGGAGGAGGCAGAGACCGATTCCGAAGAGATTTTGGGTCTTCTTCTAATTCTCGCTTTGAAGACATTAATAGTAGTAATAAGCGAGGCAATAATCCTCCATCAAGACATCTATGGGTAGGCAATTTGTCTCACAGTATAATGGAAAGCGAATTAACCGATCAATTTTTGCAGTTTGGGGAGTTAGATAGTGTGGCTTTCCAGCCAGGCCGAAGCTACGCCTTTATTAATTTTAAGAATGAAGATGATGCGATTGCAGCAATAAAATCTCTCCAGGGTTTTCCACTCGCTGGCAACCCGCTTAGAATTGAATTTGCTAAGGCGGTTAGTTTTGCCCCACCTTTTTCTGTTAATTTTCACTTTCGTGCTACTTTGATCTTTCCTGTAGTAATTGTGTCTATAACTATGTACTTGTTGTATGAGTTCAATTCAATTGATTGTTTTCTATCCATAATTACAGCTTAATTGCACAATTACAAGATTAGAACTTGAGTTTAGCCACCTGTTGATCAAAAGTACAAAAGAACACTAATCTAGACATTTAAGCTATAAAATACTTGTTTGATTATATAGCAGGATGCTCCATGACCATGAAATGAGATCCTTTCCATTAAGCAATCAGCTGCAACACCAAACTCGATGTCATCGAAATTCAGAATGAATGCATTGAAATTTTTATTGGGATAGTTGATGGCCAAAACTTTAGGATTGATGGATTTTACCTAAACACAGTATATATGAAAACACATTATCTCTTCGCTAAATGAGGTGCAGTAAGTGTGGTGTACTTTAAAAGAAGCACCACACAGCAAAAACAATGGTGAACTACCTCTGAAGTTTCTAATTTACTCAATTATCTGCAGCTAAGATTCTCACAAAAAATTTTCCCAGTAGCATTCCATTTTCAATTTCACGCCCATGTTGATGCATATCTCCACAGCATTGTATCCCACAACAACAGCAGTTTGTTTGTTCTAGGGATGATAATTCAAGTGGCTTTCAGTATTTCCATGCTTGCCACTTTGTTCTTGAGTGCTCATACACTGGACTTTCATGTCACTTATAATTTGAGAATCTCAAATAATAGTACGATATTATCAAATAAAATTGATTCAATCTATATGTTGATGGAAAAGTAATCTTAACTGTATAAGTATGCTTTGTGAATCACAATTCCTTTGGGAAAAATGCATAGTTATTTAAAGGCGTTGCAATTTCAAGAGATTACTGGTCTATCTAATAAATTAAGAGAGTGGCAAACAAATGTCTCAACGTTGATGGTTTTCTCTTGCTACATTTCTCACCTATCTTTCACTTCTAAATTTAGCATGTTGAATTTTATTTTACCAAATGGAATAGTTAAAATTTGTGCATGTTTGTGGCTTAGGATATAGATTATCAGCCAAATTTGAAACTGTTACTGTATTCCACACCGCGTATAGGTTCTATTCCCACTTCGAATCTATGTAAAACATTTGGCAGAAGTGAATTAACAAATTGTTTCTTTCCAACAGATCAGTTAATTATTGACAAATTTCTAAGAATTGCTTTTCACACTTGGTGTTCAGTTATTCTTGGATGTTTCAGAATTGAGTGAAATTGAATAGTTTCTTACTCTCATCTTTAATTCAAATTCGTTGTTCTATATAACTATTACCAACTCATTACATTGACATCCGGGTTTCTAATGAACTAGTGAGTATCCAACTCTAACCATCCGCCTTTTCACTTTCCATCATTAAATTAGAGTTATTGCAATCTAGCAATCCTTTAGGTCAAGCAAACAATTAAGCAAAAGTAGAGTTCTGTGCTTGCAGGAGATGGTAACATGAGCATTGTATTGCCAATACATTCTCCCAATATAACTTCAATGCAACTAGCAGGTATAGAGGAGGAACCTGTGAATTATTGATTACTTCCAAAAAATTTTTTAAGCTTCTAGTCTATCCTCAACATCTATTTGCTCTCATATGTGGGTTAAGACAGCTCAATTGATAGTACTTAACATTAAGAAAGCTCTCATCACCTGGAAAGTAAGATCATGAAGCAAACAAAATATCTTGGAAAGAGCACTGTCTTTTTTGCGATAAACTATTTATAATTCATTATATCTTGCCTGCTAACTTACAGATCTTCCATGCATGTTAACACATCATTCATGCAACTTCTTAGAGCAAGAAATGATACTAAACCATAGTCATGTTGTTAAATGCAACACCCTAATTTGGTGCAATTATTAACAGCAATACCCTCTCTAACTGATACTTATGAATCTTGTCTGTCACCTGAAACTACTATTTTAGAACCAGAGAGGTTGTATGCTTCATTATTCTGATGACTATAATTCATACTTAAGTTATGTCATAAGTAAATGCACAATCCTAGTACTACCCAACAACATTGTGTCTGGCACAACAATTGAGTTGGACAAGCTGATTGCTCCTTCCATATTTTTTGGTCTGGGCACCATAGTCAACTCATGTCATTATCAGCATATTAAAGTGAGAAATGTATTTTACCTAGGTTAGAATATTAATCTTCAATCCAAGCTTTTCGGTTCATTTAATTAGTATTTGGTAACACTGATAACTAGATATTGAATATTAAGAGCTGAATTGTAAATGTCGAATGATATAATGGCTTAAATATATAAAATGCAAAGTTAGTTAAGAGCGTAATGACATTGTATTTTAGTATAAATTTTTAGTTAAAATTTTGACTTATCAATTAAGTGAATTTTAGTTTAATGGAGATGTATAGGTCATATGTGGATAAATATTATCAAATAACCTGTAACTGCTAAGTATTAACTATACATATTAAATTTGACTATTAACACCATGTTAGCCTTGCTACTAATTTATAATTAATCAACTGCTCATTGAGGTGTTGAGGTGGTAGAAACCAACAGGTATCATGTGTTGGTAATAGATTTTGCTTGCCAAATTGTCTCAGATCCATTTCCAGAGCCCCCTAAGATTAGGGTATGTTAGTTTGTATTTCAAAAAAATTGTTGGGGTTCATTCACTAGAGAAAGAGAAAAAAAAAAAAAAAAGAAGGAAACCATGTTGTAATATGATTGTATTATTTTGAAATAGATGTATATATTGTGTGCATGGTAAATGATTTGAAGCATGAATGATGACAATAGCCACACGGAGTTTGTTTTATTCCGCTAAATGTCCAATGCTGATGACCTCAGTTTCCATGGTATTTTTAGTCTGTGGTTTCTGGGGAAGAAATTTCGTTCTTTTACATTTCTTCTTGAAAAGTCATGTTACGGTTTATGTGCATACGATAACAACAACAACAACAGCAAAGCTTTTGTCCCAAATTATTGGAGTTGGTATATGAATCCTTTATTTACAAAATCCGTCCAATCAAATTAATGTAAATGCAAAGAAACGTACAAATCAGAAAAAATTTGAAATACTTCTTGTAGATAAAAATTTTGAAAGGAGAATTTTAAGATCATTTGATATATTAATAAATGGAACAAAGCATAAGTTAGGCAATCCCAATTGAAGATGCTTGCTTTGTAGCTTGATGCTGTTGAGTACAATTTTCCTTTCTGATTCTCAAATAATTTTGGTAATCATTGTTATTTTTCATTGTGGGGAGAAAGGTTGGGATTATGGACTTTTTTTTTTGGGGGGGTGGGGGGGGGGGTTCCATCCTGACTAGCCAGTCTTCTTGATGAAACGTACAGTGGTGGGAATGAGTCAAAGTTCTCGAATATGAGCTTATCACAACGTAATAGGTGTATTATTTTGGTGAGACGAGTATCTAAAGTGGTTATTTATTATCAATTAGAAGTATGGCCGAACAGTGCTTATCTGATCACGTAGAAATCCCTATTATTATTTGCAGTTCAGAAGCCTTGGTGTTTTAGGCTAATTAGTTTGCTTATTATGGTTCTTCTGTTTGGTAACACCACTTATATGTTGAATAATCATATTACAAAACACACACACACACACACACACTGCATCTGTGATCATGTATTTGCAATCTAGTTTGTGATGATATTCCCTAAACCAGGTAATTGCAAAAAGAATTCATTAAGTCTAACATATGAGATGGATTTATTTGTAATATAATCAACTCTAAGGACAATTATTGTCTGCTTTTGTCTAAATCCTTGTCAGAAAGCTTTACTCTTGCTTTCAGCTTAATTGTCATTCATTGTTCCAAGTCTTTTTATTTAGTCAATCTTCTATATTTTCTTGAAGATTAGATTTTTGTTCAATTAAATGAGAATAAAGTTGGATTTCAAAGAAAATGCAAGCTATAAAATGCTTTAGATATGGTAGCTGTGGAATTTATAATTATAAGGGGCAAGCCATACAGTTGTGACATTCAGTCCAAGATAACGAGGCATGAACCGGCTATCTTCATTGTTCATTAGTATACATTGAGCAAGAAGATTCCCTTTAACAATTATCTAAACTATGTTTAGCATTTGTAGAATTAGTAAGTCTATTCATGAGCAGAAGTTTGATCACATATCACTTTGTAATCTTTCTTGAATGCATGTGGTAGTGCCAAGCTTGGTCAACAACTCAAGTGCACTGAAAATTTCCCTTCAATTTATTCATTTTCTTTTTAATATTTTCAAATGGAAATTGAATTAAAATTTGACTAAAAAGTGAGAATTGATCTTCTCTCACCTGCGTGAGATTCTTATCTCAGGAGAAGTCATTGGCACCATCAGGGGATGAAGATTACTTGCCACGGCGGGATGAACAACGTTCTGGATTAAAAGGATCCCCTTTCTCACAGAGGGACTCTAGATTGCGTAATGCTAGTGGCCCTGACCCTGCTTATGCTGACAAACCCAAGATAGGTGATAAAAGTGCAGAACCTAGTGAAGTGTTATGGATAGGGTTTCCAGCCTTATTGAAGGTAGATGAAACAATCTTAAGAAAGGCTTTTTCACCATTTGGTGAGATTGAAAAGATAACTGTATTCCCAGGTCGTAGTTATGCCTTTGTTCGGTTTAGGAATGTAATTTCAGCTTGCAAGGCAAAGGAAACTCTTCAGGGAAAATTATTTGGAAATCCCCGTGTACATATTTGTTTTGCCAAGAGCGAAGGTGGCTCATTGAGCAGTGGAAGGATGCCTCTCTCACCAAATTACAAGTCAAATGGTCACTCAGGAGCTTCTGTGAACATTCGGCAGGATAGGAATTTTGGAAGTTTAACTGCAGAGCCCAGTGTCAGATCTCCTCGTTTAATGTCAAATTTGGATCCAGATCCTGGTGTCTATGGTTTTAACAGGAAGGGTCCGTTATATCCTGGTGGAAGCAATACATTAGATAATTGGAGGTTTGGCGAAGAACTTGGACCACCGCCGGATATTTATGAATGCGGTGGCAGTCCTACAAGAGAAAGGGGCCCTGACTTTGATGAATTTTCTCAGAGATTTCCTCAGAAGGCTTCATTCTGTGAAGAACCATGGGACTTGCCAGAAGATTCCTATCTCTTCCATGGGTCCAAGAAATTGAAGACTGCCTCCTTTCCTCCTGACAAGGAGCTTCCAGAGTATCCTTTCTCTGACCTAGAACAGGAGAAACGTGCTTTTCCAAGAGCATTCACTGATTTTCCTCAATCTGAGCTGTTGGATAAGAACTATGGATATAAAGCAAACTCTGACCTTCTAATCCCTTCTCTTCCTCGTGGAGAAAGGAGTGATCACTGGAGAGCATCTTATGACAATTTCCAGACTGGCTCTGGTTCTATGCCTTCAAATCCTGTTGAGAGGAAAAGATTCACGCCTGAGCCTGAACAATCCTCTTTGAAGTTGTGGAAGTGGGAAGGAACTATAGCAAAGGGTGGAACTCCTGTCTGTCATGCTCATGGCTTCCCTGTAGGAAAAGCCCTGGACATAATGTTGTGAGTACTGAATATCTCTTCTTGTCGGCTGTTGCTTAGTCATGTTAACGGGCAGACTCACTCCACTAATGTATTAATTTCTAATTGTTTTGTTCTATTTTGTCTATTTGACCTGGCAAAATAGGTGCATTAGGGTCACTGGGTATCCAGGAAAAAAAAAGTTCCCATTTTGATTCTCCATCACTGTGGCATGAGGCAGTTAAATATTTGCATTAGCGCATATCTTGCATTTTACGCAGAATTATGGCAGCCCTGTTGCATCGATTTTTTGCTTTGGGGTATGACACCATTATTGAATGATGATATCAGTAATTTTTTCCATGACCAAGTTTGGTAGAAATGTTAATTGCCTACACTTTTAACTTTCTTGTTTTTATTTGATATGAAATGCTATTTTGTCTAGTCCTTGCTAACTTTGAGTGAATTTGTCCTGATAATTAACTTTATTCGGATCTATTCTGACTTTAGACTTCTCTAGATGTTATGCTTTTAAAATGTGATATTTTAGAATAAATGAGAGAAACTTCATTTTAAGCTCATATACAGAGATGATGAATTTCCTTCAAACATAGATAAACATATCGGGTATTTTTGTGATTGTTATTAATTTTACTGGATATACTGTACTCAAATTCTGAAATTAACTATTTAAAAATGATATTTATGCTCCAGGCCTGATTTTCTGGATTGCACTGCAAGGACAGGTCTAGACATGCTTGCAAAGCACTATTATCAAGCATCTTCTGCTTGGGTTGTTTTCTTTGCCCCTGCTAGCGATGATGACATTGGGTACTATAATGAATTCATGCATTATCTCGGGGAGAAGCAGCGTGCTGCAGTTGCTAAATTGGACGATAAGACCACTCTGTTTCTTGTACCTCCATCTGATTTCTCAGAGAAAGTACTTAGAGTTCCTGGGAAACTCTGTATTTCTGGTGTTGTTTTGAGGTTAGAGCTTCCTGGTTCAACTTTCGGGCCTCTTCACCATCCAAACGATAAAAGGGATACAAATTTGTTGTCCTTCCATGGAGATGCACCATATGCCAAGCCACCTACTCCTTCAGGTCATTTTCCTTCAATTGCATCACCTTTTGGAGATTTGGGCAGATCAGGAGGCGATGCATCTTTTTTGAGGGATGCGGGTACATCAGGTCTGCCTGCAGCATTTTCAGGTTCAGCTCATGGTGTCAGGAGGATTCCTGATACATACAATGATAATAGGCATGATTATCCACTCCAACCACGGGACCCATTGTCTGCTTCCAATTGGTCTCCTCACCATCCACCTGGTAACAGAAATGCACCATTGCAAGTGTCCAATACTGCAGTTGATCCTGTTGTCAAGGATCATCGTGCGATCATATCAAGGGCAGTGCAAGATGATGGCTTAGCACTTTATACTGCTAGCATGCCAAGTAACCCATTGTCTGGAAACGGCAAGCCATCCCTTCAAGAAAACAAATCTTCAGTTCCTTTGTCATTGCCTATTGCTGGCCTGCAACCACAACAACTTGCACAATTGGCATCATCTCTTCTTGGGCAGCAAAGGCAATCCGGGAGCAGTCCAAATATATCAGTAGGGGAAGACGTTAGGCGGATGAACACAATGAATCAGTTGGAGAACCAATTAAGAACAGCACAAACGCATGGTTCACAGAGTAATCAGGTAGGTTCTGAGATTTCAACTTCTCAGTTCAGTCAACTGCAACAGTTGCAGCAGCAGCACCACCACCAGGCATCAAATGTGCCGAAATCAGTACCAGTCCCAGTTCAAAGAGAGGCTCCACAAGGGACTTCAGGTAATCCTCAGATGCAAAGTGCTGGTACACAAGAAGAAGCTGATGCAGATCCACAAAAGCGTCTGCAGGCAACGTTGCAGCTGGCAGCTGCTCTTCTTCAACAAATCCAACAAGGAAAAGGAACTTCTTGATGGTGGGTGCCCAATCAATAACATAGTGGTTGAGTGGCTAAAAATGTTTAGATATTTCAAGGAATTGCACATAATACATCCCAGCAAGTAGTGCTATGTAAAAATGGTTAGAGTCACACTTCCATTCGTAAGGTTTCCTGATTGCTGCTGCTGTAATTTGCTATAACTAGTGCAGCAATGTGCGTGCTACCAGTGAATTTTCCTTTTTGACTGATCTATATTAGCAGAGTCTTCGTTGCTTTGTCAGAATGCTGAGAATTTTAAGCAGCCTTGTTCATGGTTGCATGAACTTGTCAGATCTTTTAGTTTTTTAATTTTATTAATCTTTTTAAGATTAAAAAGAAATGGTTATAATCTTGAGTGTAGAGAAAAACACATCAACATGCGCACAAATCCTGAAATGAACCTGTGTAACCCTTTACCTTTTTTCTTTAACAGAAACAATGTTACAAAAAAACTTCGATACTAAAAATTGTTCATACTGCTGTCAACAGGTTCAATGTGGTAGATTTGGCCATAATATACATTGTAAGTTTTAGACATTTCACCAAAGAACACACAGGAGGCAGAGATAACTCATTCACCATTTTCACTGCAATGAGATCCTCACATACAACCTCAACATTATGAAAACCACTACTAAAAGCAAGTTTGCTTCCTTCTAAAAGAGGCCATAGTTCAGCAACAAGAACTGAACAATGACCTATCCCCAAAGTAAAACCCACCAACCAATTACCTAAACAATCCCACAAAATACCACCACCAAACGCAATATGATCATTTGCGTTAAAAGAACCATATGCGATGGAGGAGTCTAAGTAATCCACTTCTCCATTCTAGCATGTTCAGTAATAGGTGAAGAGGCTAAAGAAGAAATATTAATAAACTCAGTTGCTTGTTTAAGAGCTAAAACAGAGACCGATTCATGGGTACGCATAACATCCGAAAACAACTTGTATATGCAATATGCCTTCTAAAGCGCTCACCATTAGTGAGTAATCTTTCTAATTACCAACTTCCGCTTTAACAGAGAAACCTTGCATCTGCATCTTGTTGATGGTCGCAAGAAGGTGATGATGGTCCCAAGAATTAGTGAGTAAATCAGAAACATTTCATTTTAAAATCATATGGAGAGATGACTAATTTTCTTCAGACATACGGATAAACATATCGGGTATTTTTGGTGATCACGCCTCACGCAGTTTTGTGATTATTATTAATATTATTGGATATACTGAACTCAAATTGTGGAATTTTTAAAGATGACATTTATGCTGCAAATTGCTAAATTGGATGATAAGACCACTTTGTTTCTTGTACATCCATCTGATTTCTCGGAGAAGGTACTAGTTCCTGATGCAGATCCACAAAAGCGTCTGCAGGCAACAATAAAGCTGGCAGCTAATTTTCCAGTTGACAACGTTGTTAAATTGTATCAAGAGTCTCACTTTCATTAGTAAAGCTTGCTGATCGCTTCTGCTGTAATTTGCTATAATTAATGCTGCGGTGTGCGTGCTAGTTGTGAATTTTCCAGTAGACTGATTTATAATCAGCAGAGTCGTGAGAATTCTGAGAATTTTAGGCTATTCTTTCATAGCTGCATTGCATGAAGAACTTGTAAGATCTTTTAGTTCTTTAATTTTATTATTCTTTCTAAGATTATAAGTAATGCTCCTATTCTTGATTCGAGGCTAGGTGTAGAGAAAAACATGTTAATGCACACACAAATCATGTAAGTGGAACCTTTTAACCTTTTTATTCTTTAGCAGAAACAAAGTTACAAATAATCTCAATACTACACAAGTTGCTGGGATGATATACAAAAAGAATATGTGGGAATTTGATTGTGAATAGTATCAGTATAAACCTACACTAAAGGTGTGTGTGTCTATACATATATATATATATGTATATATTATATATATTTATATGACTATCAACTTAGAAGCAATGCGACCAACCTAAGATCAAAACACAACACAGACTGACAGGTAACCTTTATTCTGGAAATGCATCAACCATTAAACATAAAAGTAGGGAGATGTATCTGTTGCATTTGCCGTGTCTCTGCAAAGAATAGATCGTGCTTCAATTACTGAACGTGGAGGCTCGATATCCTTTTCTTGCAGTGAATTTCCCAGTAGTCGTTGCATTTGGGAAGCGAAGGTATCGTCCAATATCTATAATGAACCGAAGAAAAAGAAAGAATTAAAGATAATGCAATGTATTAATTGAAAAATAATTTTTTTGTTGAAATAGGTTCTGTATTGTGATAGTAACATATGGTAGTCAAATTCTGTTGAGTTGAAATTACAGTTTTGATGTTCGCATGGTACTTTTTAGAATTGAAAGGTTTATTCTATTTTCCAACTACTTTATCCTGTATACATGATACCTATTTTTGACTTAGAGGTGAATGAATTATTTAAACTAAAGTAAAACTACAATATCAGAATTAATATTTTGCTAATATGATATTATTAATAAATATATTAAGAAATTAAACAAACAAATAAAAATATATAACTTGCAGCTGAAAATCCATAAAGAAATGACACCATAATGACCAAACCAGTTTGACCCATCTGTCCTTCTGTAAAACTATTTCCACAACAATACACAGGAACGACACTTACCCCAAGAGCATGACAAGAGCCATTATACCAAACCCTGTTTTCCTTCCTTCCTTCAAGAAACTTCAAGACAATCTAAGAAAATAATGAACTTAAAATGCATTAGACTTATGATAGGTGTTCTAAGTAAACATATAGTTTATCTTTCCTTATAGTTTTACCTGTCCCATCCTATCCCAGAATCCACGACAGGCTGCAACAAATATCCTACTAGTAAAGACGTCATGCAAATTGGATATGAAGTCAATGAGCTGTGAACTCAGCATCTGCATTCTTTCACGGACTTCAGCCTCTCCATCTTCTTCTCTTATTTCCTCCAAAATTCTTTTTAGCCGTGTGCTCCTGTTAGCTTGTGTCTAAAACAATTTTTTAAGGTTAAGCTTGGCAATTTATTAAATGAATCATAAGCTTGGTAGAATAACAAAAGAGAACAACAGATCATATCGTGATTAGTTTTGGTACAATATTTTATAGTCAGCTGAATAATGACAAATGGAAAGATAGAGTTTACATTGTTAACTAGCTTTTCAACGGTTGCCTGCAAATAAGTTTTGTATTTTGTCCTCAACAGAACTGTGATTCCATTCATCTGCTCCCCAAAGAGTGACTTTCTATCTCCCATGACAGGAAGATAGGACGCCCAAGACTTCAAGATGTCTTCCACTCTACAATGTAACACATCCAAAATTCTCTTGATGGTGTTCATAAAAATCCCCAACTGCTCACAAGGAAAAATCTTGGTAAGATACAAGGCATAGATGGAGGGAAAAAACTACATTCAGATGCTTATATACACACACACACACACACACACACACACACACACACACACACACACACACACACACACACACAGATGCATGGATAAACAACTCACTTGATTAGGTACAGAATAGATTGTTGTCGATTGTCTTCTGGTTAGCTTTTGAACCTGCATATTAAGTCTCTTTGGAATGCTATCTTTCAAAGGAGTTAAGATGTCATTATATTGCTTTTCCAAAGCCTTAATGATTGCTCTTTCCACATCAGCAACAGCCTTCAAGAAGATCAAAAGAATTGACTTTGCATTACCAAAAACAGGCAGGAAAAATGCAATCATTCATGCGCAAGAGGGAGAGAATGCAGTGGCTCTTTACCGGTAATAGAGAAACTTACAATTTCCAAAATCAATGAATACTGAGGCCAACGATTTATCACCACTTCATACTCAATAAGAGAATCCTTGATTTTCTCATACATTTCTTCAGCAAATGGAGAGGTGGAATGGTTTGTTGTTACTCCAGCCCATGGCACCTTTTCTGCTTTGCATTGCTCAAGTAAGTTGAGTTGCATATCCTGTACCCACACCATTATGTAACTGTGGAACAAGCTCCTTGAGTCTACACCACCCTGCACTGGGCTGAAACAAACAGAATATTAGCATGTCAAAAGTGCAAGCGGATAATTTGCATTTGAATATATTATGAGTGATTCTAGTTAAAGTCAGAATGCTTCTTGGATTATGTTTGTGTCAAAAACCTGATATTCCACCGCTCAAGATCCCGTTGAAAGTCAGCAATTGCTATCAGAAGTTCATTTACATGTGGCTGTGGGCTAGATGGAGGCCAGGCAGAAAGGAAACTTCTAAGCCTGTTGCACAACTCTGCGCTGTAAACAGAAGCTGTGATATTTGACAAGTCAATTGAACTGGAAGAGGAAAAATATGCATTAGAACTCAGAAGACACGTAAGAGATCACTTTAACATGATAGAACGCTTAATATCATTTACCAGTACTAACAATTACCACAACTAATTAGAAAATGTGCAATATGACATGAAATTTATGAAGTAAAAAGGAAGGCAAAAGATTGTGTATGATGGAAAATCATTGTGTAGATGTAGTGGATTCCAATCCTTTTGGGTTTGGTTTTGCCGTTTTGGGTTATTTGCTGATGCAATTCTTTAGGTCTCATGAGATAAAAGTACAATCTTCTTCTGTTGTATCATCTCCTGAGCACATAGTGTTGTTTCTGATAGAACTTTTCATAGACACAGACCTTGGAAATATGTGCTGATTGTGGATCTTGATGTCTGCCTGAATCTCTTTGCCTATAATTATACACAGATTCTTCATTTTCAAATAAGCTGTTGAGATGGTAATGGAATCCATGAGGAAACCTTCTGAGTTGCCAGACACAAACTCATCAGTTTCAATCATGTGCTTCCGACACCGCTTCTTAGCTGCAGTCTGCAAAGAATTACTATTTGATTTAGACAGAGCGCAAGTAAGACAGAGGAAACTAGAATTGGCAAACATTTAGGTGAACCACGATAGGATTTGCCCAGTCAACTGACTGTTAAATTGGGTTTTCCAAAACAAATTACCAACATTAATAAGCATGTTTGTGTCATGGATGCATGTAGATATTTAGAGTATGTAACTGGGCAGATAAAAGATGTTAATGATTATACTATGAAGGCATGGCATCCAAAGCAGTGGGCTTGTTGGATATAATGATCTCATGTTTAACTCACCTGCAGATAGTTTCTCAGCATAGTCTGTGCATCTTGCGATAGTATATCATGAAGAAGGATGTAGACTTCAACAGCAGGCGCTAAAGCTGGTGCAGCAGACTCTTGCACTGGACCAAACAGGTCTGCCAAACCTGTGGGGGAAATTTCATCCAGAGACTTGTAGTTCTCAAAAACATTTGCCAAGAGACTTTCAATTTGTGTTTCACAATCTAACAGTAAACTTTTCTGCAGCAGTATGATACATACATTAGGAGCCATTCCCTTAAATTCAAAAAAACAATAGAATAAGCATAGAATAGTTTGATCAATCCAAAGATGGAAGTATGCTGACTTCCTGAAGTGGTGAGAATCAATATTATTCAATTTCCATCAGCAACAAAGCTTGAATTAGCAAGTTTAGAAAAAAATAAATAATGCCTACTAGCTTAGTCATGGCTCTCTTGTGGCTGGACTCATATTTTATGAAGTATGGTTCATATTTGGTGGCCACCAATTAAGCCTCTTACTTATTGGGGAACCATATTTGGTGGCTAACTAGTTTAGTTCATGGCATCTCTTGCTCATACTTTATTTCATGGCCGCCCATTAGGCCTCTTGCTGTGGTTCATGTTTATGTCCAAAATCAATCACATTGTCAATAATTTTTCATGTCAAGAAGATTCATGTTAGTCCTCGAACTGACTGTAACTAACTAAAAAAGTCAAGTAAAAATCCACGGTTACAGGAAAAGTAGAACTGCCATTACATTCTAGCAGGAAAATAAATTTGTTGGCTATATTCACTCACATCAAAGTATGCTCTCATTTAATGCTTGGACTTGCTAATACTTGCCCCTACTATTACCATATGATCAACAAAAACATATGATAAGATGTAAATCCCTTCTAATTATCACTAGAAATCAAACTGAACCTTTTATTCCCAAAGGAAAGAAGAAGCTTCATTAACCCCATTTGTCAATCATTTTTTGCATTGCTTTCATTTTGTAGCAGGAGTCAAAATCTAATATGAGGTCACATGAAACAAGGAGGAGAAAAGCAGCAGGCAAAAAATGCCTCAAGGCCAAAAGTGATTAAATTCATATTCAGAAATACACACCATCCATTTAGTAAATACTTAATCTATCATTTGTCGTTTGATCTCAAAGTTAGGAAAAAGCATAGATTCTTGTTTGAGAGATTAGGTGAATAGGTAAGGCATTCATATGCAATTTGAAGGTCTACCTCTTGTCTAGTCAAACTTTTCTCCCCCCGAGCCTTGATAATGGGTATAAGTAACTCGTTGACAAGCTCTAAGCAGCCTTTTGTTGGAGTGGCCACATTCATGACATGTGAAAGAAATCTATAAAAAAAAAATTGAAACATGAAGACTTTGCAAGGAAATAGAAAGAGTGAAGAACAAAATGAATTGCCAGGTTACATTGAATATATCTGCACAGGTACCTCAACTTGGTATATGAATCAGAAACGCCATAATAATCTGCAAATTCAGTCAACAACCACTTCCAAGGTCCATGCAATCTCAAGTTTCGGGAATGAAAATGTTGTGCATGCATAGCAGCCTCTAGTAGTAGATCGTAAGCAAGGGTTTCCACAACAGGACCACTCTGTATAATAGCATGGTATAAAGGTTAAAAACTCTGGATACAAGCACACATATTAGTGCATGCAACCATACAGCACCCCCATATAAGTAATTGGTATTTTCAGATTAATTCTAGAGAGTATAGAATCTTGCTAATTAAAAAGTTATTTCAGAAATCAGCCTATCGATGGGTGTCATCAAGCATAGCATGACACAACTAGTTAGGTCTGACAAAAAATCAAATGTCTCTAATTTGTAATATTCACTAACATTTCTAAATCTACTAAATTACTTATAATTGATTTATAACTCTACCACCAATGTTTTCCTTTGTAATTGATTTGGTATAGATAGTTCTAAGCTTTAATAAAAGGAGAGGATTGAAGTTGGTTAGAAACCAGCTGACACCAGTCAGAGATTTATCATGATAAATACTAAGATATGGAGAATAAGGACTATGTAGCCAACCCAGTTTGCAATTGGGATTTATTTAAGCAGTTTTTTACTCACTAGTATAAAAGAAGAAATAATATCAGGCAGAAAATAAATAAAATTTTCTGGGCTTCAATAAAAGGAGAGTGTTTCAGTTGGTCTAAAGCCAGCTAACACCAGTCACAAGTTTATCATGATATAAATACTAAGAGATGAAGGATAAGGATAAGGATTATGTAGCCAACCCAATTTGCAATTGAGACTTAGATTAAGCAGTTCTTGGTCATTAGTACAAAAGAAGAAACAAAGTCAGGCAGAAAATAAAAAGGCTGAATTTGGTACTCTAGTCATAGATCTTAACTACTACTCAAGTTTCAGTAGGACAACTTCAGATATCCATTAGCATGGGAATAAGAAAATATCATGAAATCAGTCTTCACATTAAAAGCAACTTCAGTTATCACAATAAACTTCTGTTCAAGTTAATATAATTTTCCATTACTGATTTACTTAGATGAAGGTTGAAATAATTAGAGTTGGAAGAAACAAAACCTTTACATTGTTAGTCTCATCACATGTGATTGTACTACCGATTGAGAGTTGTATCTTCCCAACACATTCTTGATCATCATGTAATAAAGGCCACCACCGAATTCTGTCACTCTGCAGAATTTGGACAATCACATTACACAAAATTCAGATGATTATTAAGAAGCCATTCTATATTCCTGTAAGTACCTGAAATTGGAAGATACAAGAAAATTTACTTACAGGATTATCATTCAATGATGAAATTTGAATTGTGGCTCGACCTTGGACCACTTTTTTTTCATCTTGGACTTCTACTAAAAGAGCATCTCCTTCACTCTCTGGAAAACTGAGTTAAATTCACATGTAAGATTTTCCATCCATAGTAGCATAACAAGGAGATTTCAATACTCTTAGGTCCCTGTTGGAGCTGATCCATGATTTAATTTTTTTTATTTAAATTGAAATGCATATAAGAGTAAGCACAAGACATCTCTTTGTCATATATGGTGCATCAATTAACTACATGCCATATTAATATTGTTTATGGTACATCAAGGCATATATGAGTAAACACAAGCATCTCTTGGTCATATATGGTATATTACTTAACTACATGCCATATTTGTATTATTTATTATTTGGATCCCCTTGAGCTGGAGGTCCTTAATAGTAGATATCATATTAGTTATGTTATGAGCAGCCAAAATTCATTGGCCACCGAAATGCATACCATTAGAACAAATAGAAAATATAAAATAAAAACTTACAAGACATGATATTCTCCACTGCCAGGATGCAAGCAAATGGTAGAACCTGATTCAACTTGAGTATCTTCACTAGTGCTCTTCAGTTGGAATAAGCATGACAACTGCTCTGCACACGTAATTTTTTTTTATTATTTAGTTAAAGATAATTCTAGTTGTCCACTGAATAGAAAATGATTTTTCAGAGTCAATGCTCATGGTTGATGTGAGGTTTCAAACAACTACCCAAAGCATCATGCTTGAAAAGTTTCTCTCATAACTCATGAACTAATAATAAAATCAAGCAACTTGTTTGTTGTAGGGAGCACAAACCTTCTGGTGTCACTGAAAATGAAGCTAGTTTAAGAGAATTCATGCCAGTTTTCACTAGCGATGAAACATGTCGGACATACTCTTTCCCCACTTCCATGTAGACTGCACTTCGCTGAGAGTATGTGCTCTTAAGTTTCCGCCTGGGTATTATTCGAAGTTTCCTTACTGGCAATGGCAACAAGTACACCTCAATTAAATTATTGAAAAATGTTTTAAAGGAAATCTACATTTTGATGGAGTGCAAATCATTTTCTATATACTGATCATAAATGTCTCCATCAATTATCATTTTTGTAGCAAAGAATATAAATGTATATAACTTCAACAGAATCAAGAAGAAAGCCATTCAATCAATCAGTTTAAGAAATTTTTTTGAAGTTAACAACATGACCAAATGTATAATAGGATGAAATGCAACTCTGATTTATCCTTCTTTCTATCAATTTTCTTAATGCAGTGCAGGTGCAAATATGCTTGGAGAATCTTACCTTCCACTCTTATCCTCCCAACAACCTTCTTCATTTTCAAAGGAAAAGTTTGTTCTGCATTCTTAGTAGTTCTTACTTCTGTTGGTTGTACACCTCGTGGTTGCAGCAAGAATTTGTGTAGTCTATATTATGTGAAGAAAAGTACCATTCAGAGCTGTAAGCTAAGCATAAAACCTAAAAGAGATTCACAATATCCCAGTGGCTATATTGGAATATCTGAGCATATAATACAAGAAGGAAGCCTACCCAAATGCACTTCGAAGAAGCAGACACTCATCTCGCAAAAACTCAGGAGCCTCAGTGCAACCCCTAGCCCATGCATATAGACATAAGCGGATACACGCATCATAAGCTATTAGGGTTTGCCAAGCATATTGACCACTGCAAAGGTTAAATAAATAACGCATAAGAAAACAATTATCTATGCACATGGATGCAAAAGAGACTCATTTCAAGGTTAAGAATCCTAAAATTACTCAATTGTGTGTGTGACAAATTGACAATGTTCTTTAAATGAAAATCCATGGTCTGTCTAAAAAATTGACAATATTTATTTAGAATAACATTCATAGTGCAATTCAGAAAAATTTATATTGAGTCTCTGCAAACAATAATAACAACTTCAATTCACAATTCCAGAATTTATGATCAGAGTATTGTGATCCTGGTTCTACTGTTCACTATTTCAAAGGGCCTCATGTAATGCATAGAGTGAAAAGGCAATGACAAATTGACAATATTTCTTTAAGTGAACATCCATAGTGCACCTCAGACAAGTTACATTGAATCTTTGGAAACAGTATTTACAGCTTCAATTCTTAATTCCAGAATTCATGATCAGAGTAATGCGGTATCCTCGTTCTACCATTCACTATTTTAAAGGGTTTATCCATGGAATGCACGTAGTGAATAGGAGATAACAAATTGACAATATTTCTTTAAATGAACATTCATGGTGCGCCTCAAACATTTATACATTGAGTATCTGAAAATAATAACAACAGCTTCAGATCACAACTCTAGAATTCATGACCAGAGCAATGTGGTATCCTGCTTCTACCACTATTTTAAAGGATCTATCCATGCAATGCACACAGTAAATAGGCAATAACAAATTGACAATATTTCTTTAAATAAACATCCATAATGCACCTCAGCTATCTACGTTGAGTATCTGAAAACAGTAATAACAGCTTCAATTCATAATTCCAGAATTCATGACTGGAGTAATCCTTTATCCTGGTTCTACCATTCACCATATCAAAGGGTCCATCCGTGTAAGGCACGTAGTAAATAGGCTAAACATATTGACAATATTTCTTTAAATGAACATCCATAATGCACCTCAGACAAATTTACATTGAGTGTCTGGAAATAGTAATAACAACTTCAATTCACAATTCCAGAATTTATGACCTGATTGATGTGTTATCATGCTTCTACCATTCACTATATTCAAAGGGTCCATCCATGTAATGCACATAGTAAATAGGCAAGTGAAACCGCACTAAAATGACACGCATTATTACTACTATCAATTAGAAGCACAAATAATTTGCTTGAATCATACCTCGTTTTATAATATGTTGAATGATCCAATGAGCTTGTCTCCCAATAAGGCATGGTTTCTTCTTTTTCTCTTTTCATGGTCCCCTTTCTGTGTGACAAAATTTTCAGCAAACTCTAACTCTAATTTGTAATTTTGTATAACCAAAAAAGAAGAAAGTAACATAATTAAATAAATAACAACGAAGTATGAAGTTTTGAACTACCTAATTATCTAAGATTCAATACCTTTCAACAAATTCAGTGGTATGCATAGATTCTGAACTTCTATCAACTAGACCTTCTTTGCTTCCATCAAAAGTATCTGTTTCTTCTAACTTGCAAGCCCCAACAACAGTTTGTTCATTTTCTGGTTCAACTACAAAACTCTTTCCTTCTCTCCCAGTTACCATAATTGGAGGTGCACTTGGAGTTCCCAAATCTCCAACCTCTTTAATCAAGCCTATTTGGTTACCAGAAGAAGTACCCTACAAACACACAAACATCAATACCACAAAATTGAACAAACCAACACAAACCCACAGAATATTTCCATATTACTACCAACAGAAAATTTATATCAAATGTTACAACTACTCTACAATAAAATAAAAAATAATTACCAGTAGAACTCTTTTAAAACTTACATCAAACGTAGCTGGTGGACTGTGTAACTGGACTTTCTCTCCCAGTGGGCAACTTCCACTACCAGGGGTCAAATTCTTAAAGACAGTTTTTCTGTTAACCAGTTCACCATCTGTGGTGAACCTTCTAAAATTACTAGGAACTTCAATTTTCAGATCTTCTTTCAACAAACCTCTATTCAACTTCGTTTTAGGCATGTTCCCATATATCTCTTCCTCCTCGTAGCTTTGCACAAATGGCTTCTCCAAATAGTCAGTGTCGGTAATATCCGCGTCGTCTTCCTCCTCCTCGAAGTAATTCCCACCCACATAATCAGAAACGGACGCAACGCTCTCATTGTCATCGTCGTCTGCGCACGGGACTACTATGCTGCGAGGTGTTAACAATCCAGAATGGAATTTAAGAGGAGGTAAAAAATGGGTAGAGCTAAAACTATTAGTATTGTATAAAAGTGGAGATTTTGGAAGTGGGTCTCCTGGAGATTTTGGAAATTGATCGCGAGGAGATTGCTTCTCTGTTAATGGAGATAAAGGAGATCTAATACGGGGTTCTGGTATATCTGATCCCTGTAGGCACATGAAGTAACTTGCATATAAATCAATGCATAAAAAATGAAAATTAGCTCAAATAAAGTAAAAATTGTACCCATATTAAGCTAAATATATAATCTGAAACAGAAAATTAAAATATATATATATATGAAAAAGAAAGATTAGAACCTGTTTGATCCAGTTGATTGCGCTTTCATCTAAACCTTCAGTGAACATTTTCTTAACTGGGATTTGGAGAGAGAGAGAGAGAAGGTGCTTGATTCAAAGAGGAAAAGGAAAGAAATCGATGAGAAAGCTAAGAATGAGAAGAGAGATATGAGCACTGAAGCACAGAGAGAGACTTTTGAAGAGGAGAGCGTTAACCGGGTTTTGGGTTTTTGTTTAAACAAATCAAAGGTAACGGCTAGTTTGACATTATTATTGATTTATTCTTATGGTTTTTTATTTCTCGTTATTTATTATCATTTTTATTCTTATTATGAAGACCTTTTTGTATTTTTGACGCTTTCACCTCTTTTTCTATCGCTAAAAGTTTATATCATAAGACTTTTAAAATCCATTTTAATAATAACATTGCTCTTAAAAAAATAATTAAAATTTGCTCCTAAAGATTAAAAACATAATTAAAATTCATTAACTTTTTAAAAATATATGATAAATATAAATATAAAAATAAATTATATTTAATAAATATGAATAAAAATTAAAAAAATATATTAAAATAATTTGAAAATAGCAAGTGAAAGTTTAAAGTATAAAATAAAATATTTATTATTATTATTAAATAAAATAAAATATCTATTTATTGTCGTTAAAGTGTAAGATGTGTAATTGGGCGTATTTCTTACCCATAAACCTTTATTAGTTTTTTTTTGAGTTTTTGTTTTTACATTTTTACATCTGTAGGCCAGTAATGAAAAGATAAAAGAACCTTTGATTAAAGACGTGGCTTTCTTTTTGAATGAAAATTCATTTAAAAAATGATTTTATCCTCCACCTCAGCGCGGATCTTCGCCCTCACCGTCTCTCTCTCTCTTTCTCTCTCTCCTTCTACAATTCCATTTTCTCTTTCTTCGACCTATCCATCTTCAACTTATTATCCAGCTTCAAAATAAAAAAAAAATTGAATTACCAAGTTGGCGATGCAGAGGAGATCGAAGAGACCTGATTTATTATCACTACTGCACCGAGAGTTAGCGTGCTGCTACTATTGTTCTCAAGGAACGAGATCTTAAAACCTCCAAAAAGTCGGAAAAAAACCATCCTTTAATAGAGATCTCAGGTAATGAGATCTGAAATTTTATTTTCGGCTGCTATCTCCAAGAGGAAAATTGGTTTTGATTTGGATGTGTTTGTTTCAGGATCTTGATAAATATTTATTCAAAGCTTGGATTCGATTGTTTTTGTTGTAAATGGGTTTGAGTTTAGTACAAAAATATTGCAGTTTATAATCTGCATAAATTTATTTTCTGCGACACTAAAGAACTGGAAATTCACCTGCTTATGGTATTTTTCGACGGTGATTTTATCTTCTTTGGTTTTAATATTTTCTGATGGAAGCATTAACAGAGGCGATCATGATTTCGAGATTAGGAGCCTGCTTGAAGAACGCTCGCGAAGCGGTTAGTGATTTGAGCACCTATTTTCTTGTGAAGTTAGCATGCATTTTCAGGTAACAATGGCAATGGTGGCTATAACAGTGTTAACGGTCATGGCAGTGAGTGGAAGGGAGTAGGTGAGAGTGAAGAGAAAAAGAATGAAAGAATTAAATTCTGAAAGAGAGAAAAAGGAGCTGCAGAAAGTGCGAGAGAGAGAGAGGATGAGGGTGTGCTGAGGTGGAGGATGGAATAATCGTTTAAATGAATTTACATTTTAAAAAAGCCACCTGTTAAATACGTGTCATTTTGGTCAATAAAAAAAATTCAATTATGTTGAAAAGTATTTTTTATTAAAATTAAATATTTTTAAATTACAAATTAAGATTGATAATCATTAAATGTTTACTCATATGGTTAAAGAGTCTTTTAGATTAAGTAATTACTCGTATAGTTAAGAGTCTTTTAGTGAAATTAACTCCAAAAATTACTTTATTTTTTGTTTTGACCATAATACCTTTGATTTAAAATTTTTTCCAAATGCAAAAGATGTTGAAATTTATTTCTTTAAAATGTAACTAAGTGAATAAATATAGAGATGATACTGAGACATAATATACTTTTTATACAATTATAGTAATTTTGAGAAGAAAGTGATATATTCATATATTTTATATACAGACATCACTTTTTATTTTTTTTAATTTAATTATGGATCAATTTAAGTTTTTTATATGATAATGTATATCATCTTTGAATCTTGTTTAAATATAAATATTGAAATTATTAATATCATATGGTTTAGTCTGCATCTTTGTTTGTTTGATGAGAGTTAGTAAAAAAATTATTCAAAAGGAAATTGAAGGATTACGTTACTGTATAAAAAATATATATTAACAGAAAACTACGAAGTATATCTATTTATTTATTTATTTTGGGTATTTTAGTAGTGTATTTCATTTTCTCAGGTGCGGACAAAGTGCAATGAACTAATTAGGAAGGGAGAAGAACAGAGGAGAAAGGTCTATTCTTGAGAGAAGGAACATCAAAATCAAAAGAAGAAACCCAGATTTGATTATTTCACATTTACCAACAATGGCAAGTGCATTCAGTACAAACATCTATCTACCTCGAAATCCTCAAAAACCCACCTCACCATTAACACTAGAGACAAACATAGTAAAAAAAAGAGCCCTTACACGTTTCCTTACATGCAGCAGAACATGCCATAAGTAGAACAGAACAGAGACTTGCTCTCTTTCAGTGACAACCCAAAGCGGAATTAACACCAATTGCGAAATCCCACATCAGCTTCCCGTACGCTGTTAAGGCAATGTCTTTTTGCACTCTCAATTGTCGCTCTCAGGTGAGTCTAGTGGTTCTTTTCACCCCCTCTCCATCGGTTTCATTTCCTCGTGATGTTAATTCCTTAGTGCACAAATCTTACTTTCATTCTTTAATGCTTACAAAAAGGCCGTTGAACCTGTTCTTGGCATTTTGCTTGATTTTATTTAATGGGTGTTAATTTTTTTGCTATTGTTCAAATTGATGGACCCCATAAAAAATTTTTGGATGGGTCCCTTTGTGGCAGTCTGTCTGGTTGTCTGGTTTCAGTAATTTTTCAGAGTCTTGGTTATGGGTTGATGGTATGCATGATATAGAAGCAATAATTTGTGCTCGTTGAGTAGCGAGGAACAGAGAGGTTTAGGAATGGAGGTGTTTCAAGGATTAGACGGAGTTGGGGATGTCCCTACAAACACTCACCAGCATATAGATGATTTTGAAATTGAAAATGGAGGATTACATTATAATTTAGCTCAATTTGAGTACGCTAATGAGTTTGAGCTTCAACCCCAACTTGAATATGACTCTGATGTTGAGCTTGTTCCACTATTTGATGAATGGGACCTTGATGATGCTTTTCTTGCACTCCAAGAAACCCTTGCCCCTGATCCTAACCCTAACCCTGACCCTAACCCTAACTTGGTTAATGATCATGTTGTTCCATTTGAGGAAAGGGAGGTGGTGGTTGTTGTTGAGAATGAGGAAACTCCAAATGATTTTAACATAGTTAATGCCTATCTTGTTTCACCTGAGGAAGGTGATAACGAGATGGTGAGGGATGAGGAAGAGCTTGACTTGTTTTTTCCTCAACCTTCTGTTATTTTCAGTTCTGATACAAAACCTCGTCTTCGATGGACTCCAGAACTTCATAATTGCTTCGTTAGAGCTGTCAGACATCTTGGTGGACCAAGAAGTTAGTACAACTTTTAATATTCCTATTCATTTCTTTCTTTGTTTATCATTCATTTGATTCGATGAATGATTTGGTTATTAGTTCAATTGATCTCCTTAACTTTTGAGAACAAAGATTTCTTTTCCCTCCTTTGTAACAAAGTTATTGCAGAATGTTAAGCAAGTGATGAAGAATCCATTTCTGAGTATGACTTTTAATTTTCAGGATTTTTTAAAAATATTTTAGGCTAATAAGATTGTTCATTTTTCTTAAACATGTGTTAATCAACTGTAATTTCAAGCTGCATGGTTTTTTTGATGTGCAAAGGTGACTTGTCCTGGATCTTGTTTTATTGGATTCAGTATGTTTTTGTATCTAGATTTGAGGTTGCCAAGATAAAATTTTCTAATCAATTTTCGAATTCTCCGTCGCATGCACTTCCAGTACAATTCGCTTATTTATTGACTTTGTTTCAACAATTCTCCTTCTGTAATGTCTTTTTATTGTCAAAAGTTTGATTTCTTTTTGCATCATTGGTTTTTCAAAAATAATTGCATGCAGCACTATGGTTGTCATCTTTCCATATATCCTATTCAATATGAACATTAAAATCATACTGTATGTTAGTTATATAGATTTGTACTGCTAGATTCCATATCTAGCTATCAGCTGAAAGATATAATAATTTTGCTTAGAATTGTTTACTTTTATGGAGTTGCTGTTGCTCACCTAGCAATTCTTCCTCATTTATTCTCCTTTTCTTATCCTTTAACCAGCATGCAGGTGATTTTTGTCCTCCCAGTTTGGGTTGTATTTTATTCAATTAGACTTGATTGATATTATTTATTATTACCTTTTAATTTGTCATTTTGAGTGATATCTTGCAACAAATTTTGTAGTTATATTTTCTCTCACATCCTCCTAGTTACATGTCCTCTTAGTTTGAGTTTTATTAATTTACTGCTGTTTTTCTTGAAACAATGTCCAGGTTTAGCAATACATCGAGGTAGCTTTTGCCTCTTTTTCAATAATATCACAGTTCTGACATGTTGTTTCTTTGAGCTTTTTTTTTTCCTATTAAACAAGCAAAACAGTTGCGAGTTTAGTTTCAGTGGCAGTTTTCTCTTTCTTGAAGAGCTGCATATTTCTATGTAATGGTTATCAATAATTGCTAGTTTTTGGTGGCTGCTTATAAAATGTTTGTTGGATTTGTTAAATGGATTGTTTTACAATTCTGGATCTTCATTTGTGAATTTTGAATTTTCTTATATTTCTGCTATTTTACATTTCATGAATCATTCTTTGCCATGTACGTAGAGTGAGTTTGTCGGCTTCTAATGTATGTCTTTTCATTTTTAATCACTGTGCATGATGAGAACTTTGTTATTCAGAAAGGTGTTTGTTGGATGCTTATCATGTATTTATCGGTACGTATTGTGCTGCACACGTTTTTAAGTACTGTTGAAGATGATGCTATATCTGATTTGAATGGGAAAAACCTGAATGTATATGATATTGTAACAGTAGTTTCCATATTGGATAGAAAAACCTCAAACATATTTTTGACCATGTTAACGACAACTTTCTATTTTTATTGTTGACTTGCTCCTTTTCATTTTGATTCTTGTCAACTCTAGTCATCAGGCACATGCATGACCTTTATTCACATATAGTACTAGTTTTTGTGTGTTTCAGCAGTTCAGTATCAAATTAATGTTCTTGGTCCAAATGCACGTGTCATGTGGACTTAAGAGTTCCTAACACTGTCTTCCAATTTTGTACTAAATTTTGTTTATGAAGCAGTGAGGTCATTTTGTTATGCAATGCACTAAGCTTCCGTTCAGAATTACAGTTTTAAGCATATAATTTTAACTAGCATGTCCTTCCATAAGTTGGTCTTACTGCCATGGTGAATTTAGGTGCAGTTCAGCAATAAAATGAGTGAATGTAATTAGAAAATAAATAACTAATAGGAGGCAGTAAAATTGGCCAGACCACTATTGAGCCCTTGTGAGTTGAATATGGTAAAAAATGCTGCATCAAGTACTTACACATTTTGAAAGTGAAACTTGCAATGAATGAAGTTCATGGTAGAATATCATCAAAATAGTAAAAGAAGACATTATTAGCATTTTGTGAGCCTATCTTCTAGCAATTTGGGAGAATTTTGTGATTCGTATAATGTTTGGTTAGGCCCAGTCATGCTAAGTCACAATGGACTTAAAAGTGGTAACGTATCAAGGCAAGGTGAAATCCTATTTTCATAATTGAGTGGTGGATTGAGAGCAATTAGCAATGTTGCAGTTTTCTCATCTGCTATTGGAAAACCAAGTTAGGATAACTTTTACAGTGTTAATATGGTAAGAGTGATTGTCGTTTCATGACTTCTAATCTAAGTTAGGAAGTATATATTTCTCATCATTGGTCTTTTTGTTTCATTTATTTTGCCATGATCTCCTTCCCATGCATCATCTGCAATGAAATTTTTTATTTTCGCTTTCTGTTTCAGTTGTTGACCTGTGGTATTACGTTATTCCTTTATAGCAAATATTGACTGTCTAATATTTCTAATCAAGAAAGATATATTATCTGTCTAATGATCATATCATAATGTTGTTTCAAGTGATTTGACTTGGATATCTTTGCGCATCTTGTATCAGTTGTTATATATGTGCTACTTTAGGAAATCAAGCATTTAATGTTATGACTTTTAACATATACTTGCAGAAGCAACTCCAAAGGCTATTCAGTTCATGATGGATGTTGATGGTTTAACTCTTTACCATGTGAAGAGCCACCTCCAGGTATATTTCAACAACTTGAATTGAATGTTTCCATTTTAGAAACTGTATGAGTAGTTAACATATCATAACAAATGGGAAACCAACATTTTACTGTACTGACTTTATTGGTATGTAATATGTTGTAGAAATACAGGCAAGGCCGTCATTCAGTGAAGGAGTGGCCTGGCAGAGTGAAACGTGGTGAGTTCTCAAATTAAGTTCAAGGATTGGTCTTATATCTGAAAACCCAAGTTTGTCAATTGATAAAGAATAAGAAAGTAGAGGATTTGACAGCTATTAGTATATTATAAAACCACATATTCTGAAGGAAATTAAAAAATAGAATCGTTTTTATTTCTCTTTCTCCCTATAATAACTAAAAGGTTAATGGAGAACTTCTTCAATTCATGGAAGCTGTAGAAAAGGATGGCTTACTGAT
Organism: Jatropha multifida; assembly: GCA_948099535.1. Lineage (NCBI taxonomy): Eukaryota > Viridiplantae > Streptophyta > Magnoliopsida > Malpighiales > Euphorbiaceae > Jatropha > Jatropha multifida. The sequence goes on along the minus strand of CANUEX010058618.1, from coordinate 3,604 downwards.
TAGGAGTAATAAACAAATAATAGAAATGCACATAAATATTAAAAGGAATACAAAAGGGAAAACAATGATTTCCATAGAACGGATTCTGCAAGTACATAGAAAGTATAGGTATGGGCTTGCTTCCTTCTTAAAGCTACGATTTTAAGTGGAGAAAAGGTAAACTTTTCTATCTTTCAAATCTAGCTTGAATTTGGAAGACGTAGATGATCCCAATGAAATTATGTTGTAATTTTTATTCTATTTATATTTCACAATTGCTAAATTGAATAACTAAACCTGAGTTCAGTAGTTTAATACCCGCTTTACTGCTTCATTTGTTGACAAGAGGAAAAAGAGAGTGTGTACATAATCAAATGTCAAAGTGGCATAGGCAATATTTGATAAGTGTATGTGTATAGTTCGACACAGATTCTGAATGTAGTATGACCAACTTTTTATATTTTAACTATCCCTTCGAATATCTCTTTTATGTACTGAAGTACCTGTTAATTTACTTATTGTGCTCAGAATTTGTATAGTTCAACCAATAGCAGGACACTTGCGTAGATGAACAAAAATAACTAAAATTGGTTCAGCGGCATAAGACCTTACCCCCCTTCACTGTTGTTTATGCATGCTGAAATTTTTTTTCCCTATTCTTTATATCTGACATAATCTGAGATCAATTAGGGCATGAAGTTCTTGTGTAAACATATTTTATTCTCTATGACCTAATGCTCAAGCTTTATTCTTAAAGATCAGAAAGGAAAATAGTGATGTAACATGTTTGGGCCATTAAAGATGAAAGTAATAAAAAGCTAAAGGAATTAAGAAGTTGTACCATACAGATCTAAAGTTGGTAATTGCATACTATTTTGACAATTGGAAAAAATTAGATAAGTATATGTGTCTTGGTTTATGCATGTGAATGTCTGGGATAAAGGGGAAGGAAGGAAAGGGAATGAAAGAACCTTAAAAGTTAAAGAATTCAGATGGACATGCAGGGAAGTAATTCTACCAAGAATTAAAAAAAAAAGCCAGAAAAAACGCCAAAAAAAAAGCCACATGCGTATATTTTTCCGGAAGGACTTAAGTTTTCACTTCATTCCATGAACTGAAATTTGAATTATGAAATAGGAAAGAACTAAATACATACCTGTTCTCTTAGGTCAGTTTTAGTGGTGAAATGTCCAGAAAAAGATCTGTTCAATTGTTATTGTAGAGATTTTGTAAAATATTATTTTTTCTAATTTAAGTTTGTTTTCTATTTAGATTATTACCATGTTAAAATCATTCTTTGGGTATATATAGAATAGAATTGTATAGAGATAGTGTGAATGACAACAATAAACTACTTTCCTTCAAAAATCTTCATGGTATTAGAGCCCAGCCGCATTTTTCTGGCCTAGGGTTTTTCGGCAATAAGGCTGAGTTGCAAGCGTCGCCGCCAGGCGACGTAGTTGAACGTCACCGCCCACCTCAGAAGGAGGAATAGCCGTCGATCGGCCGTCCCCGCTCTACCCCGTCGCCGTCTGGTCACACGCGTGTGTACACGCGCCGCCAGAAGGTTCTGGCCTTTCCTCACGTGCCGGCGGGTACGGCAATTTTCCGATGACCTCTACAAACGAATCTTGCTCCGGTGGCTTCGTTTTGGTGCTGCGATTCTGACCCACTAGACATTCAGTCAAGTTTTTGATTTTTTGTGGTAGTTTCTTTGTATATCACACTATTGCCGTGTCTACGTTTTTCTGGTTTTGCAATTCCCTTTGAATCGGCTATTGATTTTTCACTCGGAGAATCCTTCACTTCAGATTAGCCCAGTCAAATTAGATGGCACGAATTACTTGGCATGGTCTCGTTCTTGTTTGCTATTTATTGAGGTTAGAGGTTTGCAAAGATATCTTGATGGTGGAGCGCCAAAACAAGTTTCTACAGATCCAGGTTATAATAAGTGGAAATCAAAAAGCTCCCTTATTATGTCTTGGCTAATAAATTCTATGCAGCCTTTCATTTCATGGGGATATTTATTGCTTGATACAACTAAGAAAATATGGGATGCTGCTTTACAGACTTATTCGCAAGCTGAAAACTATGCTCAGACATATGAACTGCGAAAGAAAGTCCATAAAACCAAGTAGGGGGATTTGACTATCGCCCAGTATTTTGCTGAACTTAGTGGGTTATGGCAGGAACTGGAATATTATCAAGAATTTCAAGCAAAATGTGCTGATGATGCGACTCAGGTTCAGAAGTTGATTGAGATAGAACGAGTGTATGATTTTTTGGCTAGCCTAAATAATGATTATGATCATATTCGAGTCCAGGTTCTTGAACGGGATCCTTTTCCATCCTTGCGACAGACATACTCATTTGTACAACAAGAGGAAACTAGGAGTGCTATGGTATACAGATCTATATTGGATAAAGTCGGGTTGATTGCAAATTTAGCAAAAGAACAAATACAAGCTGCAAAGGGAGGTTCTTTGGATAGAGATCATTTGTTTTGTGACTATTGTGGGAAGAATCGACACACTAAGAAATTCTGCTGGAAGTTAAATGTACACCCAACTAGAAGGCGCGAAGGGAAGCGAGTCAGTTCATCTAGACCACAAGCACACGTATCTGATAGTGGAGCTTTGTCTGAGGAACCATCTACTGCTGGTAGCTTTTCTGATAGGGAAATTCAATCCTTGAAACGGTTGTTGTCACAGCTTGAATCTTCCTCATCTGCTGCAGCTTCTAATTTTGTTGATTCAGGTAATGCTTTTCTTACCTCTCTTGCGAAAATTGCAAAATCCTCTTGGGTGATAGATTCAGGAGCAAATAAACATATAACAGGCTCTATAAACCATTTCCTCACATATTCTAAGTATCAAGGCACCGAAAAAATTTGTATTGCGGATGGCTCTTTTGTTTCGATTTCTGGCACAGGTTCTATTGACTGTACTTCCAATTTCAAACTCTCTCCTGTTCTCCATGTTCCTCGATTTCCCATTAATCTGTTATCTGTTAGTTTAATCACGAAAGCGTTTAATTGCAAAGTAATCTTTTACCCTTCTCATTGTATTTTTCAGGAACTGAACACGGAGAGAACGATTGGCAGTGGTAGCTTGCGCAATGGACTGTATCTGTTGGATGACGTTTGTCGGTTTTCAAATCCAGATACCAGTCAAGCCTTGTTAGGAACTTCTAGAAATCCTTCTCATAAAGTTGTTCAATGGCATAAGAGATTAGACCATCCCTCTTTTTCTGTTTTAGGACGTTTGTTTCCCACTTTAGTTACTAAGTGTGATTTGGATTCTTTAGTATGTGATGCTTGTGAACTTGCCAAACACACTAGGCATTCTTATCCTTCACTTAATAATAAAAGTTTGCTTCCTTTTGCTACTATTCACTCTGATGTATGAGGTCCTACTAAAACTGTTTCTCTTTATGGATATAAATGGTTTGTGACCTTTATTGATTGTTGCACTAGATTGACTTGGGTTTATTTGATGAAAACAAAAATGAAGTTTTTTCATGTTTTCAGAACTTTCATAAAATGATTTGCACCCAGTTTGATGCGTATGTTAAAATTCTAAGAACTGATAATGGTACTGAATATATGAATACAGTTTTTCGTACC
>CANUEX010058579.1:0-13050 GCA_948099535.1 Jatropha multifida | reverse complement strand
GTTGTCTTTAACTTGCTTAATAACAATTTAACTGTCCTTATTTTACATTTTTCTACCAACTCACAAGTTCTTGTCACTTTTATTTATAATTCTCTTACATTGGCTAATTTCACTAATGAATTTAGAAATTCATTTCACAATTAACTTTCATGTAACTCACTTAATATTATTTAAGCAAATTCAACCCAATAATAATAAATTTCTAACTTGAATTTATATTAAATTTCAATGACTGAAACATAAATTATACCGATTGAAAATCGGACACCAAATTCGTGTTCAGCGCGCAGAATGCAGCATTCTGCCTCTTGGGTATCTCGCTGGACCACCGCCGACCGGTCGCCGGGCAGCCGTCTCCGGCGCCGCCTACGGTGGACGGAGCACTAAAACAGCCCATAATTCAGCAAGGATACCACCATTTGACTCTAAATTCAATGAGGACTCCATTTCCATCATCAATCAAGTGAGATCAAGCCTCTATAACTTCAGATCGAGCTCGACGGAGCTTAGAGCCGCTATTCATGGCAGTTCTTCCATTTTCAACCAGAAATCACGTTTGATAGAGGGGAAGTGTTCGTCTGGCCACCGAGAGTTGATCGTGCCTGTTCTCAGCGCAAGGAGCAACCGGAAACGGTGAGAATTCGCCGGAGAAGGGAATCGTTCCCTATGAAACACCTCAGCCTCGATCTGCTCTACAGAGGCTTCGTCTGCGCGGAGGAAACCGCAAAAGAGATCAACGGCTCGGGGAGAGTTGACTGCCGCCTCCATCGTCGGTTCAATGATCGGAAATCGCCTGGAGGGGAGGTGGTGATGGTGGCGCTGTCGTTCGTGGGCGAGGAACGAGAGAGAGAGAGCTTCGTGCTCTTCTTTCTTTTCTTTTTTTTTTTAATTTAATTTTTAATTTTTTTTAATTAAATGGTTTTGGTTCGATTTGATCCAACCCAATAATTTAGCCTAGTTTATATTTAATTTAAGGGTTTTTCGATTGAGTTTGACTATTTAAATTTGGTTTTCGGGTTCGGTTTGCGGCATAAAATATTATTTTTCGCTAATTCTCATTGGTGAAAATTTATAATTAAATTTTAAATAAAAATTTTTTAAAAATAAATTAATGGGTCATTTCATATCACAATCAGTAAATAATAAATAATTATTTATTATCAATATATTTATCCTCATTTGAAATTATTAATGATAAAAAATAATAATAAAATTTTGATTAAACAAAAAATTAAATCTTTCAATTTCAATTTAAATAGTTTAAAATTAATTTAAATAAATATTTTATACAATAAACCGCTTAGTAAATATGATGAATGATATGATATATATAAAAAATTTAAATATAGTTTTTAAACAACTATGCCTATAATATATTCTTTAGTTTGATAATGCATTCTAATTTATTTAAAATTTTTAAATTGTAATTTATTAAGTAGCTTCAAAACTAAAATATTTGTGATATAGTTAAGATTAGTTAAATTTATTTATATTTAAAAAAATTAGTTGAATTTAATCTGTGATTTGAATAATATTAAAAAATTTTAAATATAGTTTTAAAATAGATGTAGTTCAAAGAATTTTTTCACAATTAGAGTTTTATATTAAAAATGCATCTAATTTTTATTTTAAATATACTTTAAGGAGAAAAAAAATACATATTCTAGATAAATAGAGCAACACATTCAAATAAAATAAATATATTACAATAATAAAATATCATTAATAATTGAAAAAGTTTAACATTAATAAAAAATTATATATTAAAACCATGCATAGCATAGGCATAATGAAGAGAAATTATTATGAAAGGGAGATAGAAAATTACTGCAATTGGACACACATAATTATATTTGATGATTGATGTTGTTCTATAGGTGTGCTTTAAATGATTCAAACGGTAACATTTTTTATAAATGGCTTTAAAATTTAGTAGATGATTTTTAAAACGGTTTCATTCAAATTCCATTTCGAGTGAAGAATTCAAAACTGAACCAAATTGCAGTAATGTGAATATGAAAAATACTCTTCACTAACAAATTAAGATAAATTGAAATTTTGAAATTTTGATTTGTAATTGCGTAAAATTTTGACAAGTTTTGTAAATTTTAATATATTTAATCTGAATATTATCTGTATTATATTTCGATGTTACAATTTGCGTTGGCTTCTTAGATTCGCATGAGAAGCAAAGTAAAGTGTTGGCTTAAAGGAATTTGCGCTACAGAAATTTTAAATCTAATGCACATGCGCAGAAGCCACTCAGGCTACCTTATTGAAGCAGTCCCTCCGTCAAAGTTTAAAGGTTTTTTCCATCAAGTCATAAGAAAAAGACAAAAATACCCTGGACTCATTATCTCCCTTTCCTCCATGGTCCATCTCTTCCGTCTCTTCAAAGAAAACTAATTTTCCAGTATTCACAAAGAGATCCAAAACTAATAAAAATAGGTTAACAAGCAATGCACTTTAAAAAGTTTATACTCATAAGGGAAAAGACAATGAAATCAAATTAAACCACCACCAATCAAAGCTGGAGAATCAATTCGATCAAATGCTAGAAAAATTCATCACAATCAACAATCCCAAATCCCTCAATTCATTGACCAGGTCCATGATGGTTTGTTTGGCCCATGACGTCAAGGCTTTGTATATTGACGACTTGGTGCGGGTCCTCATTCTAACTGGATCTGGTGGGGCACTCTACTCTGGTGTCGGTCTGACTGCAGCGGAGGAAGTATTTGAAGGAGACGTGAAGAATGGGGAATCCGATCCCGTCGTTCAGATGGATCGTTGCAAAAAACTCATAGTCGGAGCGATTAACGAATTGGCAGTGACAGCTGGATTTGAAATTGCCATAGTGTGTGATTTTCTGATAACTGCTAAAGGAGCCAAGTTTATGTATACTCATAGTAGGTTTTTATTATATGTAAACGACATGGTGTTTATTTTTACTGTTGAGTTCCTGAATCCAAATTTCAAATTGGGATATTACAATATGAAAGTTGATCATCCTCTCTATGTGATAGAAACTGCAACTACTATTGGAGGTGCTCTTCTAGCTCGTGCCTTTCAGCGTTTTTCAATCCGTTGACCTCCTAGGACATACTCGAGTTTGCCAATGAAGTAGATGTGCTGAATGAACTCAACAAGTGGAAGGAGATGTTGGGGAGAGTCTATGGGGTTCTTGATGACGCAGAGGAGAAGCAAATGGTGAGTAGGTCGGTGGAGATGTGGGTAAGCCAGTTAAAGGTAACTCGATCATTTTGAAAGTTCTCTCTCTCCTCTTATTGTCCTTATGATTTAACGAAAAAAACTCTCGAAATTTGATGAAGGGACTATCTATATTTACGGATGAAAATATTAGGGACACTTTGGATATTTGTCTGAAAGTAAAGGACTGATTAAACAATTCATTAAATCTCAGGGACTAAATAATGAATTTCCTAAAAAAAAGGGAAAGGAACCCACCTCTCTCAAATCGATCACCCTCACGGTACTCATCCTACAGTTCCACTCTCTCTATCGATATAACCTCCGACTCCCGCAGGACCAGCGCCGCATGCACACTTGCGTCGTTTTGTCGGATTTGCAATTTTTTATGTGTTTCTCGGTTTCTACAGTGCTTGCTTCTTCTCAGGTTATTCACTTTCCTTTTTTATTATTTATCGAAGAAATTTAAGGAATAGGTTTTAAATTTCAAAATTTCATGGCGGATTAGACTTGACTGCAGGGTAGTAAGATGCCACTCTTCTGCTAGATTCGTGTCTCTTTTTCTTTTCTCCGTTTTAGTAGGACTTGCTGTGGTTTATGCAGACGAATTTTATTTCTTTTTCTTGGGTTACATTCGTTTATAGCGTTTAAAATCTGTGACATTTTCTTGGAATTTCCGAGCATCTACAAATGAAAGCTTTTGGTTTTCTCTGTATCTTTATGATGTGTGACTTTTGCGAACTTGGATTTGTTAATCAGTTATTGAGCCAATTGTTTATGGAGAAATTAGATTGGAAGTTTAGTTAAATTGTTTGGGCAAATTTGTCCCTTAAATGTTTAAAATTTTCATTCAGTTTCTCTGAAAATTCTCTATTGATACTTGATACTCTTAATGCATTTTACTTGTGTTTTCATATTTACATTTATAAATATGCAATTTTTATGTATATTAGGAACTTTTGTGATCTTTTTAGATAAAGCTACTACTTGCTAAAGTATTATGATCCTGATGGCATATCTTATTCTTATGATAAAAACTTGATGGTAATGGCACCTTTGATAAACTTTCTGTTTGGTTCCTTATGTTTTTGTTCTGATAATACTTCTTTTTCAAAATTTACAACGATAATTAAGAACTTCTTCTTCCTTTGTCTGACCTGCTTCTTGTACGAACTTTCAATTAATGAGTAAATATTTTCCTTTATCAACTTTCAGATGCCTTTCTCTGCACAAGTGAAGAGAATTAAAATCAATGTCTTACTTTCCTTTCCTCCCCTTCCCTCAATTATTTTACTTCTCTGTTCATACCTAAAAATTAAAGCAAATGCTAGGTGACTGGGGTTCATAGCGTTGTCAATCCAGTCATGTTTGAAAATTAACTAACTTCTGATATGAGAAATTTTAATACTTTTTTAGCATACTATGTTATTGCTTAACATGCCACAACTTCTTTAGATGGTCTGATGGTGGATGGTTTATTATTTGAAAAAGAAAAAAACAAAGTCACTAAATTCTTACTGCCAACTATATCTTATTTTGTCCTACCATATCATTCTGATCCTGTTATTAAACACAAGTGACTTCCTATATTTGTTTGTCAATCTTTTATGAATAAATTGTCTTGCTTTCTCAAACTCATGTTTTGTAGAAAGATTTTCTCCTTTTCTAAAATATTTAACAACTTAATATATTTAAATTTTCAGTATTTTAATATTGTATTTTGTTTTTTGGTAAAATAATTATTATTAACTGCATCTTATATATTGAAGGAAACTAATTAAGATATATTTCTTTTGATACACACACACACACACACACATTTGTGCATTTACTGATCAGTTCTTAGCAACAATTAGCTCAATCCACAGTAAGGAAACAGTATCAAGATGACAACAATACGTCGATTCTGCTGCAATGATCTTCTTAGGTTTTCCTCTGTAAATTTTGACCATCTCACTGAAACTGTAAGCTCAATTTCTTAATTATCCAGTTAATTATATTGCTAATTAAATGATATTAATGATTGTATTTACTATATAGTTCAACATGTCCTTCTATATGACTTATTTGGCGAGATGGCCAGACTATTTTCACGTTGCTGAAGGCCCTGGTAACAAAATCATGGGTTACAGTAAGCTATCCTTCTTTCTTCTCTTTTCAGTTCATTAATGCTTGTGTATTGTTAGTTTTTCTTTTTTTTTTTTTAAAAAAAAAAAGATAGAGAACCTGAAGGGGTTGTGTGATTGATTGTAGTTATGGGTAAAGTAGAAGGACAAGGTGAGTCCTGGCATGGACATGTCACCGCAGTTACTGTAGCTACTGATTACCGCAGGCAGCAATTAGCTAAAAAACTCATGAACCTCCTTGAAGACATCAGTGATAAAATGTAAAATATTATCTTAATACAGATATATTTGCTATTTTCCTTTGATAATTGTATTACTTTTACCACATATTGTAATGTACATTTCACCATATCTTCAGAATCTTTGAATTCTGGTCTTGTTTTATTGCCTTTGCGTGAGTGAATGAAATTTAGGCTTAAGAGTGGGGTTTTTGGGTTTTTCCTTGACCACAACAGTGTCATGTAATCATTATCACGTGTTAATATGATATTGGTTTCTTTGTGCATAAAACTCGTTAAGAAAAGATAAGATTCTTTAAGGGCTTCATTTAGAACAGTATATATGCAATATGTATTTATTATATGCATGTCTGTCTTGCTGAGTTAGCATTTAGGCTTAAATTAGGGAAGGGATGAGACTTAGACGACATTGGTTGTAGAACCTATTTCTGGAAAAGACTTCAGAAAATTGTGGAAATTGGTCTAATATTACTTTCTATTTTGTAGTTTTAGTTTCTTAATTCTTAGGAAGATGAGTGCAGTCTTATGAAGTCCTTTGAATCACAATTTTTGTCAGAAAGGCGCCAAATTTTATGCTGCATAGTTTGTGTCTATTTGCAAACTATATTGCTTCCTTTCATATTAACATATATTGGTATAGAACTATAGTTTAAAACAGCTAAGTAAACAGTTAGGACGCTTTTCTTCAGTTGGTATTATTGTTTAGCTTTTGGATTTGGGGACAGTGAGCAACACTCTGTCTTTTGGATCGAATTATTTGGATGGGCTTAAGGATTTGTTCAATTACCTCTTCAGTCTTCACTGTTTCACTTACCGTTTGAACTAGTATTGGCTCAAGAATTTTTCTGGTAACAACAATTTTTTTTTTCAGTGATAAGGCATACTTCGTGGATCTGTTTGTTAGAGCATCAAATACACCAGCTATAAAGATGTATGAGAAGGTGATATGTCTTTAGCATTGATAAATTTGCAATTCTGTTGCCACTTGATCATATTTTTTTTGAATTTGTAAAAATAGACACTTGATATTTTCTTGTGAGTAGTATTTTGATATCCTTTTTCTTTCTTTTTTTTTTAATCAATGCCATTTATGTGAAGTAGCCAATAACCTTAATTCAGTGAGCATTTTATTCCTGAGTCTTATTTGGGGCTTTGATATTTGGTATTTTTTTATGTGAGTTTGTAATTTTGAAGAAAAAGAATTTGGTAATATTAAATAGAAAAGTTTAAGAGATGCATTTATGAGTCTTCCTTGCTAAAAGAAACTGAAGCTGGCATGAAAGTAATCTCACCCAGTCATTGACAAATGTGTTTTTGTATTGCCGTTTGGATCAATTGCAAATTGTAGGATTTATTAGCTGCATAGACTTTCTTGCATTTTTCATGAGAAATTATTCTGCATTTATCTGAAGAGTGACAGGCTCATAACTGGATGGAAGACATTCAGTTTACAAGTTCATAAATGTAAAATATGTCTTCAAGAGGCGAACATTGTGAATAAGAGTGTGTGTGTGTGTGTGGTCTGTGTTCTTTTTTCTATGTGACTCTTCAATAAATGAAAAAGTGGTGCTTATCAATCTTTCGTTTCTTTTCAGCTTGGTTATGTAATTTATAGACGAGTGCTACGCTATTACTCGGGAGAGGAAGATGGCTTAGGCAAGTTTCCACACCTGTTGAAGAACATTTTTTATTTTCTTTTATTACACTTTTATTGCCTCTAATTAATTTATTGGGCTCTATTTTTAGACATGAGGAAAGCTTTATCGCGAGATGTTGAAAAGAAGTCTATTATTCCACTCAAACGGCCTGTTACTCCTGATGAACTGGAATATGATTAGATGTGCTTGCAATGGAAAGCTGAATAAGATGACGATGCTTGTGATTCTCGAGTGAAAGAGTACGCACCTTGTATCCATTGCTGGCCTTAATGTGAAGTGAGAGTTTCTTAATTGTAATTTTAATCATTACTATGCGTTGAGCATTAGAATATGAAAAGAAAAGGCGAGTATCTTGTGCCTTCATCTTCATGAATGCCATCTTGCTTGTCTTGCCGCATGCTGATGCTACCATCAGTTTCCTTTTCCAAAAGCATTGAACGCCATTGTTACGATATCACCGATTTTTTCTATCTTTGGAGCGTTTTATGGAGAGTTGATTATATTAATGTTCAGTAATCTGTTATTTTTTAGTCACTGAATTTTGATTTCCGATGCAATGGGATGTCACTCATTGGACTCTGGTAATTGAAATTGAAATAGAAATATGATATGGAAAATCACATAGTTTATAAAGAAAATCATGATTCTAGAGAAATATAAGAGAGAGAAGGAGAAGGTTACGGAATACAAATGGTAGAGAGATTTTTTTTTTCTCACTGAAAAATGGTATTTTAAAATTATGTGATTTTAATGAAATTAAGTGTAAAAGTTGAGTTCTCTCTGAAGAAAAGTTCAGTGGACATGGGTAACTTAGTGAACATGAGTAAATTACCCTGGATTGTCTAAAGAAGTAGTGCCAACAGAGTCATTTGATATGCTATTAACCTCACTTTAGCCATTTGTATTTTACAAGGGAAAAATTTATAAGAAATAAATAAGAAAAACACAAGTGAAAATTTGGATATAAACATAAATATAAAAAATATTAGAAAAAGAATGAACTTTATGAGATTATAAATCAAATTCATCCGCCACTTAGGATGGTGTAGAGAGGTGATGTCTTAAGTTCAAATAATTTTCAACAATTTGACAAGTAAATGGAAGGGCTTCGATTAACAAAAAAAATCAAATTTATCCAATTCAATTATATAAAAAGATTTCCCTGAGATATGTTCGATGAAGGCTACATCCCATCTTGGTCGCAAATGAGTGCATCCTTTGTTGTAGAAGTCAATAAACGTTGCAATGAAGGAGTGTGCATTGAATTGAGAGTCTATTAAATTTTAAAATATTTTAAAATTTCAATGGTATTCAATCTAAATTTTTTTAGATTCTATTAAAAATTTATCTTATTCAATTTAGACTTTTATGAAATTCATACAAATATAATGGTATTCAATTATGACTTTTTAAAAATCCATATAAATTTAATGGTATTAAAAAAATTATTGATTTGGAATGATTCTATAAAACTATTGATTTAATTAGATTTTAAAGTGTTATGTATGAATAAAAAAGTCATTCACAAATTCATCCTCCAATTCAAAGATTTCAAAAATGAAAACCGAGCGGGTACCAGCGAATTTTAAACTATCTGTTTAGGTATCCGTTTAAAATTTTACTATCCGTATCCGTTTTAAGGGTGCGTATTGGATTTGGATTGTATTAAATTTTAAAAGAATTATTGAGTTTGACGAAATTGAAGGGTTTCCTGAGATAACCAAAGATTTCCACCGATTTCATTAGAATTCTATGTAGAGTTTTATGGAATTGGTGAGACATTTTTTATATATTTTTATTGACTTTGATGAAATCACAATGATTTTTATATATCTAATCAATATTAATTTCAAGACCTAATTGAATAAATTAAAATATTTTACAGCCACATGAAAAATTGAAAAACATTGAGGGATTAAAAAGTAAAATGTATCATCTTCTCCAAAATCATTATTTTCTTCATTCAAAATTTATTGTCACCGACGGTGAAAGGCTTGCAATGGCCAGCGTCGGCGGCCATCCCACTTCCGTTAACCGGATATTAAATAGATTCAGTAGTGGGTACCCTCTCTATTATTAGTAAAAAATGTATTTTATAAGTTTGAAATGCAAATAGTTAAATATTCGTAAGTACTATACCCGTTTAAAATGTACTTTTAATGGTTTTTGAACGAATATAGTTAGTAAGTATTTAAACGTTCAATACACCATTTAATTCAAGAGTCTGTTAGATTTTAAAAATTTTTTAAAATCTTTGAGTTGGATAATGGATTTGTGAATGACTTTTTTATTCATACATAACACTCTAAATCCATTTAATTCAATACACCATTCTAAATCCATTTAAGTATTTAATGTCTATATTTGTCTAAGAACTTGTAATGCCCTGACTCTAACCACCAGAGGAATTGTCCGCTTTGGATCAAGTCGGTTTCATCCCATACTGGATTTGTAAGACCCGCATGGTTTTGTCCTGCAGGTAAAATGGAAACTTTTCAGAAGATCACCCATCTTATGATTTCTATCAAGGGAGCACGATTAATCTTGGAGTTCTTCCAACTCTCCAGCCATTCTACCAAAAGACGCCTCTGATGATTAGTTTCCCCCTTTTTGATATATGATTTGATTCATTCTTGTGTCCTGAATTTCATTACCCTAACTAGCTTGCTATCCTAGAAGCTCGCTAAGAGCTCTTACTCTAATCACCCTCATAGGATCGTTTTACTGGGTCGGGATGTCATAGGTCCATTAGCTTCTGCGTGGTTCATCCTCAGATCATACATCTACTAGAGGGAGTCTAACTCTGATACCAAATTGTAACGCCTTGGTTCCAACCATCAGAGGAATTGTCCGCTTGGATCAAGCTAGTTTCATCCTATACTGGATCGGCAAGATCCGCACGGTTTTGTCCCGCATGTGAATTGGGAAACTTCGCAGGAGGTCACTCATTCTAGGATTTCTGTTAAGTGAGCATGCTTAACCCTAAAGTTCTTCGAACTTTCCAACCAGTCCACCAAAAGGTGTCTCTGATGATTAGTTTTCCTTTTTTGATATATTCCATTACCCTAACTAACCTACCATCTTAAAAGCTCACCAGGAGTTCTTACTCTACCCGCCCCTCTTATGATCGCTTTGCTAGGTCGAGATGTCACAAAACCTATTGAAAGTACCTCTTCAACGGGAAGAATGCCTATGAAAATTTCGTTATCCAAATTTCACACTTATTTAAAATACATTTTTACTAATAATGAAGAGGGTATCCACTACCAAACCCGTTTAATATAGCAGTTGACGAGAGCGGGATTGTCGCTATTGATGCTGGCCATTAGAGGCCTTTCACTGTTGGTGGCGATACGTTTTGAATGAAGATGATGCATTTTGCTTTTTAATCCCACATTATTTTTTAGTTTTTCATTTGGCTCTAAAAACTTTTAATTTGTTCAATTAGGTCTTGAAATTAATTTTAATTGAATATATAAAAATTATTGTGATTCCATCAAAGTCAATAAAAATCTATAAATAAAGTTTCACTAATTCCATAAAACTCTATGTAAAATTTTAATGAAATTTATTGAAATTTTAGAAAATCTTTCAATTCTGTCAAATTCAATAATTCTTTTAAAATCTAACACAATCCTAATCTAATACGTCCTCTAAATACTTGACGTCTTAAGCTAACAATTAAATTGCATTCAAATGAAACCGTTAAAATGCAAGTATAGCTAAATGCCTGTCACTTGTATTTGGGGCTCACATCATGGCTGTTGTTAGCTTTTGTATCTTTAAAAAATCTATTAGTATTTTTTATTACATGTGTTGCACATTGATTATGCTCATTATATATTCATTTTTTGTACTTTTTTTATTTTTTTTATCTATATAATATTAAATTATAAATTTTTATTTAAATTAAAATAAATACAATTAATTAATTTGTGTTAAACCTTACCGTAGAAGTTAATTATTATACTACTTTTTATATACTCAATTTTATTTCTATATAATGAAATGATGTCAAAATAAAGTTCAATCTACTCCTTAGGTCTAATCCTTAGTTTCTAATATATAAATCCAGATTCTTAAAATCCTAAAAGGTGAAAAAAAATATAAAATCATCACTTAATCCATAACCTCTACCCTTAACTCCAAATCAATATTTATATATAATTATAATAAAAAATAACAATAATTTATTTTTTACAACTAAATAAAAGAAAAGAAACGATAATATGATCTGAATTCATAATGGTAATTACTTTGACCATAGTGACAATATTACTCACCCATGCATAAGAAAAAAATATATGCACATGCACACAAATTCTTGAAACCTCAAAAAGTGATCCGAAACAAAAATATAGTTTTAGCTTTTTTTAAATTTTATAAACACAATTTTCTTTCAAGTTAAATAAATTTATAATATAAGATAAAAAATATCAGAAAAATTAAAAATACTCGATCATCAAAATGCTTAATCTTTTACTAAATTACGATGATAAGTAATTACAAATTAATTGAGTAACAAAAAAGAAAAAATATATTATTAAAAATAAAACTCTTTTTATAACTCAACATATAATAAAAAAAAAATATATCCATTTAAATTTAAAAAATCAACCATTTCTCGGACTAGAATGCCATGATTTAATGAAATTTTATGTTGATGAAAAAAAATTAAAACTAATTAAATAAATAAAAATTACAAAGCAAATTATGTTAAGACCCAAAATTGATTAGTTATGAATTTATTCAAATATTTTATTTTTCTATTTTTCTAAGTTACAAATTTAAAATAAATAAATAAGTTAATTAATTTTAGTAAAAAAGTTAATTAATTAATAAAAATATTAAATAAAAGAAATATTCTATTATTTGCAAATAAACCCTCAATTTTCCCTACAACTATAAAAAAATATACTTCTTTCTTTTTTACTCTCTCCTAAATAAAATATTATCTATATTCTATTTGAAAATTTATTTTTTAAAAAATATATCTAATAAAATCATATAAATATAAAGAAAAAAATATTGACAAAAAAATATACTTTCTTTATCTCTTCCCTAAATAAAATATTTTAATTTATAATTAATAAAATTAAATATTTTAAATTTTAAATAAAATATAAAAAATTTTTAAAGTCTCGGTATCATACATATATATTAAAAAATAAATTAAAAGGATTAAAAAATTTTTAATTATCTATTTGTTAATTAATAAGAAAAATAAAAAAAAATCTAATCGGAATTGAACTGGAATTGCATCGGACTCGAACCTAATCGGAACTGAACCAAAAAATCTATTAATAAATATATAATTTTGATTTTTGGACATATTATTTAATGTAAAATTTTAACATTAGAAAATTTTTTATTTATTATTTAAATTGAAAATCATATTACCATTTACTAATAAATATTAAAATAATATGAGACTCTAAGTGTAATTGATTAAAGTATACATCATTAATTATTAATTAATAAAGAATTCGATGTTTATGAAGGAAACTTAAATTTAATTTAATTTTCAATTTAGACATGCATTTTTCCTATATAAACTTTTTTATATTATGACTTACAAATTACTAAATATATATATATATATATATATATATATATATCTAGTGTGTATGATTATGTAGATTTATTATATATATAAAATTATAATGAATTAATCATTTAAATGTATTAGTATAATACCCTGAAATTTTTATTTCAAAACATTCCCATTTAAATTTAAATTGTAAATTATTAGCCAATAATATTACGCCACGTAATATTATGGGGATCGAAAATCATTTTGGTTCGCCCGAAAATTTA
>CANUEX010058518.1:0-35720 GCA_948099535.1 Jatropha multifida | reverse complement strand
TAAAATTCAAAATTGAGGTTTTAACCATCATCAAATTGCTCATTAACAAACTCATTTAAGTTAAAATCAAGCATAAAAATCAAAGGAAATATAGTGTCCTTCACCCACCATAGGTTCGGCCACTCTTATAAATAGTAGGGGGAAATGTTTTCTTTTCAAAATAACAACACTTACTTGAAGGAAAATCCTTCAAAGACTCATTAATCATCAAGGAAATCAAAAGCAAGAAATAAATCAAAAGGGCCTTCCTCTTAGGGAGGTTCAACCATCCTTGGTTTAAGGGGAAGGAAATGTTTCCCCTCCCTTCTAAGCATTCTATCATGCTTAAGAATCATGGAAAATCAAGTTAAAACAATCAAATAACCATTTCCCCAACACAATTCACAATTTCTCAAAATTCATTCAAAAACCTAAAAATTGGAAACTTAAAGAAAATGAAGGGAAAGTGAAATATTATTGCACTAACCTCTTAAACAAGCTTGAAGAAGCTTGGAAAGCCTCAATCCTTGGCTTTCTCCTTCCCTTTGGAAGAGGTTCTCCAACCTCTTCAAAGTAGGAAAAATTAACATAAGAATCAAGAATTAACAAAAGAAATAGGTGGAGCATGATTTAATGCATCAATTACATGTCCTAACCATTAATTCTACTTATTAATTCACAAAACTCAAAAATCACAACTTACTTTCTTTGATGGAAACTCCAACTTCCTTAGCTTAGGACTCCAAATTCTTACTCCTTTCACTTAATTCTTAAGGTTTAATCACTAAACTTTGGTTTAATTTTGTAGTTTAGTGTTAGTTTAGAGGTAAAGAAATTGAAGAAAATGGAGAAGAAGAAAATGGCATGGAAGAGGTGGAGGAGATGAATGAATAGAATTGCTTTTTAAGTAGAAAAGTCAAACTTGACTACTTAGATTTATGCCAAATGAATGGCTATGATCAAATCTATAGTATTCTCATCCAAGGAATCTAATTATTCATCAAATAATTCTCCTCTAATTTTTATTTAACTCCACCAATTAATTAAATTAATTACACAAAATAATTCCTCAATTATTCCTTAACATGTTACACTAGAAAACACTATTCATTAAATACCTTAATTCTCCAAAAATATTCATGAAATATTTTCTACCCACCTAAATCATGCAAACAAGCTCCAAAAATATTAAATAAAATATTAGACATGCATAGTAATTTTTTCGGACTGAAATAATACCAAGTCTCGGATTGATGGTACTATTCACAGATCAGTAAATCACTATTACCGACATTGAAAATGAAATTGAAAAATGGACTGTTATAGTAGCAATTGCCTAGACTTAAGAATTCCCCGAGCACTGTTAAGAAATAGTAGTACTAGTCAAACAGCTATCTTGTGGCATAGGCGGTTAGGACATCCTTCTTTTGTTGTCCTTTAAAGATTATATCCTAACTTGTTTATTCTCCTAGATTCTTTAGTTTGTGATGCTTCTAAACTTGCTAAACATGCAAGAAACACTTATGTTTCCCATAATAAAAGAAGTTTTGTTCCTTTTATGACTATTCATTCTGATGTATAGGGACCTACGTCTATTGTTTCTTTATCAAGATATAGGTGGTTTGTTACTTTTATTGATTATTGTACTAGGTTAACCTGGGTTTATTTGTTGAAAATAAAGAGTGAAGTGTTTTCTTATTTTAAATCCTTTCATAATATGATTAGTACACAATTTGGTGCCCATGTTAAAATATTAAGAACTGATATTGGAATAGAGTACATGGATAATATGTTTCAAGCCTATCTAGACTCTAAGGGAATCATACATCAGACTAGTTGTGTGAACACAAGTGCTCAAAATGGGGTGTCAGAAAGAAAGAATAGACATTTGTTAGAGGTGACTAGATCTCTCTTGTTTACTATGAATGTGCCTAAAACCTATTGGGGAGACGCTGTTATTTCTGCAGCATACCTAATTAATATAATGCCCCTTAGAACATTGAACTTTAAAAGTCCTATAAAAGTCCTACAAAGTCATACCTTATATATTGTTCCACCAAAGGTTTTTGGTTGTGTGTGTTTTGTTCATCACGGACATGGAGGAAAATTAGAACCTAAAGCTTTGAAATGTGCATTTGTTGGTTATTCTTCCACACAAAAGGGTTATAAGTGTTATCATCCTCCATCTAGAAAATATTATGTGAGTATGGATGTTACCTTTAGAGAGTCAGAACCTTATTTTCCCCCCTACTCCTCTTTAGGGGGAGATTAGGATGGAAGAAGAGGAAGTAGCAATAGGAATGACTCCTATTTCTATATCTGTAGCAAAATAATTTATGAACCTTGTTAATATTGATGAATCACAATCCAAAGGGGAACTTCAAATTCAAAGAAAAGAGAGATTAGATAGGTCAGATTTAAAGAGATACAATAGAAGGGAGAAGACTAGTGCCATTGTGCATGATCCCAATACCCAACCGTCTTCCTTGCAATTAGATCCTATAAACCAATGTGGTAAGGTTTCGATAACTCCTACTATCCCTACTTTTGATACAACTTCATTAATAAATAGTGTTAATTCTGATCCTATTACTAACCCTATTATTGATGATAGTGATATTCCTATTGCTCTCAAGAAAGGTGTGAGATCTTGTACTAAACATCTCATATCTCAATTTGTCTCCTATGACTCTCTTTCTTTTCCTATAGAGCCTTTTTCTTGTTTACTTCTTTTGTTTCTATTCCATAGGATTGGCAAGAAGCATATCAGGATCCAAAATGGAAGGAAGCAATAGTGGAGGAGATGAAAGCTTTGGAAAAGAATGAAACTTAGGAACTTGTTACTTCTTCATTAGAAAAGAAACCATTGGGATGTAAGTGGGTGTTTACTGTACAGCACAGGGCGGATGGCTCAATCAAAAGGTACAAGGCTAGGTTGGTTGCAAAAGGATACACTCAGACTTATGGTGTTGATTACCAAGAGACCTTTGCTCTAGTTGCAAAGATGAATACTATCAAAATCATACTATCATATGAAG
The DNA here is from genome assembly GCA_948099535.1 of Jatropha multifida. NCBI lineage: Eukaryota > Viridiplantae > Streptophyta > Magnoliopsida > Malpighiales > Euphorbiaceae > Jatropha > Jatropha multifida. Next base: position 32,703 of record CANUEX010058518.1, on the reverse strand, counting down.
CCAACCTAAACTCGGACTTACATCAATTTGATATAAAGATTGCCTTTTTGCATGGAGATTTAGAATATGAAGTCTACATGGATATCCCTCCCGAATTTGATTGTCATAAAACTAAAGGAAAAGTTTGTAGGTTGAAGAAGGCCTCGTATAGTCTCAAACAGTCACCCAGGGCATGGTTTGACAGACTTAGTAAGGCCATGGTCTCCTTTGGCTACACTCAGAGTAATGTTGATCACACACTGTTTATCAGACACTGCAATGGTAAGATCACAGTTGTCTATGTTTATGATATGGTTGTGATAGGAGATGATGAAACAGAAGTTGCTCGCCTAAAGAAACTACTGGCTCAAGAATTTGAGATTAAGGATTTAGGGAGTCTAAGATACTGTCTTGGTATTGAGGTTGCTAGATCTGATAAATGGATCTTTATTTCTCAAAGGAAATATGTCCTAGATCTCTTGGAAAAAATAGGCATGTTGGGATGTAAGCCATCTGATTCTCCAATTGAAGTCAATCATAGATTGAAAGAAGGACTAGAAAATATGGTTGATTTGGGCTAATATCAGAGGTTGGTAGGTAGGTTGGTTTATCTCTCATATATTAGGCCTAATTTTACATATGCCGTTAGTCTTGTTATTCAGTATATGCATGACCCTCATGACTGTCACCTTGAAGCTGGTTTTCATATTTTTAGGTATTTGAAGTCTGCACCTGGAAGGGGCATATGTTTTTCAAAGAATGGTCATCTAAGAACTAAGGCCTATACTAATGCAGATTGGGCTGGATCTCCAAATGACTGTAGATCGACTTTAGGCTATTGTACCTTTGTTGGAGAAAATCTAGTTACTTGGAGGAGTAAAAAGCAAAATGTAGTAGCTCGTTCAAGTGTAGAAGCCGAGTATAGAGCCATGGCTATAGGAGTTTGTGAGATGTTATGGGTGAGGAAGTTAATGAGTGAATTGGAACTCTTAGAGTTTAGGGCCTCAACCTTATTCTGTTATAACGAGGCTGCTATTTGCATTGCTCAGAATCCAATTCAGCATGATAGAATGAAACACATTGAGATTGACAGACACTTTATAAAAGAGAAAATCAGCCAAAGTGTCTTGAAACTCACTCATGTGACATTGGATAATCAATTGTGGATATCTTCACTAAGGGGCTCAGTAGCAAAATCTTTCAGAATTTAGTGTGCAAGTTGAGCATGCTTAATATCTATGCGCCAACTTAAGGGTGAGTGTTGTCTAGCAGGTTTTTTATGGGTTAATTCTAATCTTAAGTGTAAAGGGTAGCATAGGTATTTTACATATACTTCCTATGTATAAATAGATGTGTAACCATTCATTAATTGTATCGATCAATATAGAAAATTCTCTCTATAGAAAAACAACAACTGGTTTAATTGTGAGGGGTTTGTATTTTATCTAGATAGAACGGTTTTATCCCTTGAACTTTTTAAGGATTTTTTATTTGTTCCATATGGCGTTGAACTTTTATTTTGAGATTGGACTTTTGATATCTTCAGATTTATTAATGTTGGATTTGAAGATGGTCCATCTTGAGAATTTTGTTTTATTGAATTGGAATATTAAATTTATAAAAATTTATATTAAATTTGTTTGTTCATTTTCTTAATTGGATTTTTAAAGGGAACACTTGAGATTTTCTAAAGGATTTGCCTAATTTTCATAAATGTTATATGGGTTACCATTACTGTAATTGAAGGTTTTAAATTTTTCTTGAATTTTTATAACCGAATTGTTCAAGCAAATTTGGGTTAGTAAGACTTCCGATGTACATTTTTAAGGATTTGTAAACTGAGCATTTAATTACTAATTATGTTTTCATTAATACTACTTCTCTACTAATAAGTAAGCCTGTACGTGCCTCCAGCACAGGATGCAACATCTCTTGTTTTGATCCTATGAGATCAAAAGGGCTGTTACTTTTGGTGGTATCAAAGCTGCTGGTTTAGTTGGCTCTGGTTTAATTTACTTGATTTGACTATGTTATTTAACTTGATTTGTTTAACTTATTTGGGAAAATGAGTGAGTTTTAAAAGGTGAGATTTGTATAATGATATGAAACATGCAACTTTAGTTTGGATTGGAACTTATCTCTTATGCGGATCTCATAAATTTATGGAATTGTCATGTGTCTTCTGAACCACAACATGCTGATGATGAGGATGCAAACAGTTATGCTCCTCCTTATGTTGCTGAAGATTCTATTAGGGAGCTTGTGTCTATTGTAGGACCTGCTACTTTTGGATAGGCGATGTTAGAGCTGAATGCTTTATTTTAGCAATTTGCTACTGAGTATATTATCCTTTGAAAGATTTTTGTTGTGACTAAATTAATTTTTGTATGATACTATTTTGAGTTGAGTGAATATAATAATATGTGAAATGTTTGGTTTGTTTCAACATTTTTATCATTTGCTCCTATGATTAGTCCATATATTGGACAAGTTAGGCATGTTATGGCTAAGCAAAGGTAAGTGCCTACTTATAGAGAATTTTAACTGTGAATGTTGCTCGATCATTATTTAATAATGATCATTGGATTCTTAAATGATTATAAATCAAATGTGAATGTTTTTGTTTAATCTGTGAATGCATGCCCTTAAATGAGCATCAATGTGTGTGAGCATGAAAAAAATGGTCTTGAGTCTCATAATGGAAATGAACGAGTAAGTTATATGAATAAAATGTGAAAATTAAAGATGATCTAATTGAAGTGAAAATCCTTAGTTGGTCATGTACCTAGACTTGCATATTGAAATAATTTATAAAGCTTCGGTGATATTGATAAGTTGCATGCTCGGCTAAAGCTTCAAGGGTCATTCAAATGACCAGAAGGTGTATGCCCCAAAGTTTTGTTGTGACTATAAGTGTGAAGTGTGTGCTTTGTTGAGTCTCACATGATTGAGTTAGCAAACTGTTATAAATGAAATGAGTAAGATAGCTACTGTGTAAAAGAGGCATAATATGAATTTGTATAACTTGATGAATGTGTTTACTGTGTAAATGATTTTAAGAGTCAAGTGCATGATTGAGATGTGTGGATATTGAATTTGATTGATTAGAGCATGATCCATAGATAATTACATGTTAGTACATGGACTATGGCTTAATGAAACTCTTTTTGGCTAAAATATATATATGTGAATATAGATAGGATAAGTTCTTTATTATAGCGAACTTCCCTATTTGTCAATTCTTATATGCTATGCATGAGAAATTACATTGTGAACATGTATGATGATGTGTGATCATAGCATGAATTGCATAGTCAACTCATGGATGATATTTAACTATGATGTATCATACTTATTAGAATGCAAATGATTTCTTGCCTGAAATCAAGCTAAATGTGCTACATGATAACTATGATATATGAAAAATGAATTTGGGTTAATAAATAAACACATGATAAAAGTAACTAAATATAATTACATTAATTTAATATGCTAGGAATAAAGGAGTTGCTTTCTATGTGAAAATGTGTAAGCTTTTGTGTATAGAACCTCATAGAAATGTACCAATCATGAAGTAGTTGTCAACGCAAGACTATGAATGAGTATAATGAGTATTTAACCAAAGGATTCATATAATGGGTGTTGGATGTTATTGTGATATATTTTCTTTAATGTAATACTAAGTTGTTTTGTATGCAAGGTTAAGTGATGAGTCTTATAAAGATTGAGATAATGGATAGAGACCTCCAAATGCTTAGTGAATAAGTCTGCTTTTATGTCCTGGCTAGATCTAAGAGTATGATTACTTCCTTTGCATGACTCTTGCGGGGAACTTGAATATTTAAAGAAAATCGTAAGGTTCTCTCTTAAATATGAATGAGGGATAGAGTGTTTGAGAATCTTAAAGCTTTGCCTGCATAATTGTTATGACTCTGTTTATATGTAGATGAGTTTCGACCTGATCAACTGATACTCTTCCATAATACAACGGTAATCAGCAATTGTGGGGCAAGTGGAAAAGAAAAGTTAAAAAAAAGTGAGTTATGACTAAAATAAATATTTCAGAATGAGAAGTATTATTTATATATGAGTAGAGTATATATGTGAAATACTCAAAAATTTTAATTTTAGAAATCATTCATTTAAATTTTAATTCTAAAATTTAAGCCACGTAACATTTAATAGGACCCGTAAACCCATTTGGTTTACCAAAAATCGATTGAAAACCAAGTCAATTTATTGAATTGGACCAAACTGATTCGAATCGAACCGAAATGGTCTAGCGCCTTCTAGAAAACCTTGTTACACCGCTTTTATTTCTTTTCTTTTCCTCCCCTCTCTCTACCTTGCGCTACCTTCATGTCATTTACAACTTCCTCTTTCTTTTTCTCCTTCTCTCTCTCTCTCTATGCCATACCGCTACCAGCAGCAACAGTAGTGCCGCTGCCTCAAGCTGCAGCAGCTCCTCTCTGCCAGCAGTAGTTCCTTTGCATCGCGCTGCCACAAGCCCAGCAACTGCAAAGCGCTCGTCTCCTCAGGCCTCCAGCAACTCCTCCATGCAACGATAGCATTAGACTCAGCTGGCCAGCCGCTATAAGTCGTCATCCAGTGAGCTTCAGTGCCGCCATTCCTCCTCCACGCGGCCTGTCCCAGTGAGCACAGTAGTCTCCTTGACCTGATCCCAACACCTCAGTCCTGATCTAAATAATCTCAATAGCGATCCAAGTCCGATCGTCTCTGATCTATGATTTTTGGGACTATTTTGTGTGAGTAAGGGTATTGAAACTATTTAAAGAATTTCTGGTTGATTTTAGTATTTGTGATTGAGCAATTATTTGATTGTGATTGCGAATCTAGATGATTTATTTAATTGTATAGTTGATTGATTAGAAATAAATTATAGATTGAAAATAAAGTTTATGGCAGAATTTTTGTAATAAAATTGAGAGATTTAATTAGTTGAATTATTGGGATTGAGAATTTAATTTATTAAGGTAGTGAATATTAGTTTAGGTAGAAAGAATTTTATTAATAAAAATATTTTAGATTATTAATTGATTTAGTTGAGGAATTTGATGCTAATTATTATAAGGTAAATATAGAATGTATTTTTGGAGATTGATTAATATTATGTTACGAATTTAATGGTGAAATTGTTAGTATAATTGCTTTGAATTAAAGCATTTAAGTTGAAGATTAAATAAGAATAAAATATGTTATTAAGGAATTATTGTTGGTTAATTTGAAAATAGAAACATGAATATATTTTTAAGGTTATTAGAATCAATGAATTAAGTGATTCGATATAGAGACGTATTTTGCTGTTACCAAGGATCAATTAAAATAAATGAATTAAATAGTTATTGAATATTTGGAGACTGTAATTAAACTAAGTAAGAAGAAGATTATTGGTGAAAGGATTATATTTATCTTAAATGAGAATGTTATTGGTTATATTATAATGCTGGTAAATCTAGATTATTTTAAAGGTTGTAATAGAAAATTGAATTAATTGATGTTTAGCAACTAGGTAGTACAGAGTTTAGATTAGTCTTAGCAGAGAGGATATGATGTAATTTGTTGGATTAATTCTCTATTTATTATTTCACATTGATCAGTTATCTGATGAGTTCTTTTTATATTTTTAAATTCTTAGATTGTCTGAGCTCATCTACTCCTCCTCCAAACCAGAATCAGAACTAGGATTTGAATATCATATTATCATAGTGAGTAATAATAAGTAGTGCATGATATGCGTTTCCATATCATCATCATTTGTTGATATATTATGTAATGCCTTGACTCCAACCACCAGAGGAATTGTTTGCTTTGGATCAAGCCGATTCCATCTCATACTAGATCGGCAAGACCTGCACGGTTTTGTCTTGCACTCCAACCACTAGAGGAATTGTCCGCTTTGGATCAAGCAGATTCCATCCCATACTAGATCAGCAAGACCCGCACAGTTTTGTCCCGCAGGTGAAATGGAAACTTCCTAGAATTTCTGTCAAGCGAGCACGCTTAACCCTAGAGTTCTTCCAACTCTCCAGCCATTCCACCAAAAGGCACCTTTGATGATTAGTTACCCCATTTTTGATATATGATCTAATTCATTCCCGTGTCCCGCATTCCACTACCCTAGCTAGCCTGCCATCCTAGAAGCTCGCTAGGAGCCTTGCTCTACTCTCCTTCTTAGGATCGCTTTGCCAGGTCGGGATGTCACAGGCCCACCAGCTTTCACGTGGTTCGTCCTCGAACCATATATCTACTGGAGGGGGTCAGGCTCTGATACCAAATTGTAACACCCTGACTCCAACCACCAGATGAATTGTCTGCTTTGGATCAAGTCGGTTCCATCCCATACTAGATCGGCAAGACCCATACAGTTTTGTCCCGCAGGTAAAATGGGAACTTCCTAGGAGGTCACCCATCCTGGGATTTCTGTCAAGCGAGCACGCTTAACCCTAGAGTTCTTCCAACTCTCCAGCCATTCCACAAAAAGGCCCTTCTGATGATTAGTTACCCCCTTTTCGATATATCATATGATTCATTCTTGTGTCCCACATTCCACTACCCTAGTTAGCCTGCCATCCTAGAAGCTCACTAGGGGCCTTGCTCTACTCACCCTCGTAGGATCGCTTTGCCGGGTCGGGATGTCACACAGCTTCCGCGTGGTTCGTCCTTGAACTATATATCTACTGGAGGGGGTCAGGCTCTGATACCAAATTGTAACGCCCTGACTCCAACCATTAGCCCTGACTCCAACCATTAGAGGAATTGTTCGCTTTGGATCAAGCGGGTTCCATCCCATACTAGATCAGCAAGACCCATATGGTTTTGTCCCGCAGGTGAAATGGGAACTTCCTAAGAGGTCACCCATCCTAGGATTTCTATCAAGCGAGCATGCTTAACCCTAGAGTTCTTCCAACTCTCCAGCCATTCCACCAAAAGGCCCTTCTGATGATTAGTTAACCCCTTTTCGATATATGATCTGATTCATTCCTGTGTCCCACATTCCACTACCCTAGCTAGCCTGCCATCCTAGAAGCTCACTAGGGGCCTTGCTCTACTCGCCCTTTTAGGATCGCTTTGCCGGGTCGGGATGTCACATATTATCTCATTACATATATGTTTTTATATCAAATCATATTATAAGTTAATGGTCGTATATTCATAATTTATAATTTCATAATATTCGTCAATCTGGTGTTTTGCAATTGGATGAATCATTTGATTAAATGTGTTGTTGTATGGATTGCCTTATTTGTGTAGAATTGGGAAGAAGTGGGTCACTATGGGTTTGTGAGGGCAGTCTTTGATACCGTCGACCATGTATGGGGAGATCGACGCCCCCGTGTGCATCTGATGATATATTGATATGATATGGATAACCACACGGTGGCTTAATGATGGTATGGAAAGATAAGAGAGCATGGAAAAACAATGAGAGGGCTGGTCAAGCGAAGAATAGATCGGTCGACCATGTAAGGGGGATTGACTCCTTGGTGCATAAGTAGGAGAGGATGAGCCATGTTGGAGGATGGCTCATCGGGGGTTTTGATGACACTAGAGACTAATTTCTACATGATTGATTAATTGAAGATGAAATAAGTGTAATTGTTGATACTGTTTCATATGCATGATTGGCAGTGTGAGCAATCCGATGGTTAGAGATGCATTCTGTGTGATTGTTTGGTCATGCATTATTTATTATTATCCATTGAGTTTTGTGAAACTCATCACCCTCCATAAACTTTTCCAGGAAATAGAAGTATTGTTGATCCATAAAGACTCTACTTCTTTTTCGGCAGAAATTCAGTATTTAAATCCAGTTTAAAAATATTAATATGAACTATATGTTGTGTTTGAAATATTCTACGTATTTTTGTTTGGTTCTACAGTTAGGATGTTAAATTGATATTTGTATATGTAAAAATTATTGTGCTGATAAATAACTTATGGAGTATTTTCTGAAATTTGGAGAAATTATGATAGAAAAAGTTTGACCATATTGTAATCGATGAATTTTGCATAAAATTTATTTTTATTAAATGAGTATAAGCCTGGGCTGTGAATTAAATGTGATATTGAAGCTGGGCCAAGATTGTTACTAACTAATTATTGAGTAATGTCATAATATGGGCTTACTGTTTCCTAAGTCAGATGTTAATAGAGACAGATTTTGTATAGTTTAGGCTTACTACGGGCCTTGGGGGCCTTAAGCTTACCTAGATCCTAGTGCTGGTCCAGCCCATGAATTTGGGTTGTGAAAAAAGTTGGTATTAGAGAATAAGATCATTTGGCATAGATAACTACAAAACTATTCCTGTTATGTCTTGAAGTATTTCTTCTTTGTCTCTTAAATCCAGCGTAATTGTCTTTAAATTAATTTTATAGAAATAAATTGAGGATTAGAATGGTATATTAAATGGAAAGTAAAAATAATCTACTATAATAGTGGTAAATGCTGAAACGTGAATCATTTCCTACACTTAAGAATAAAGGAACATTGAATAATAATGAATTGACTTGATTGTCTAGTGCAATACTTTTTAAATGGAATTTATTTCTATGGTGATTAGAAAAATTATTAGGTAGTGAATGAAAATATTGATTGTGTGGTAAATTGTGAATGAAGATATTTATGGTATCAATTATTATAATGAGAGACTTAGCTATTTGTATAAGAGCTATCATTAAATTATATATTAATATGTTATTGATTATGATTGTCTTGAAGTGGAAAGACAGAATAAAAATAGAATATATATATATATATATATATTTAGAGATATGATGATATAATTATGAAACAATTAGGAATGATGAATAAAAAATTATTGTTATTGGTTGTTTATAAATTGAGCTATGTATATATTGCTTTAATATATATGTTCTTTTTTTAGAAAAAAGAAGAAATAGGTTCCTTAGTTTAGTCTGACTATAAGATTAATAGGAATTAAAGAATGAAATAAAGTCATAAATTAAAAATTTAACAAACTATTTGGTGATAAAGAGGATAGATGATATTATTGAGAACATGAGCTTGTGTTCAAATAACAGGGCTTATTACCAGAATTCTAAAATATTAACTTTTCGTTATAGCACTCACTGGCGGATTAAACATGAAATTAATTTGATTTTGAATTTAAAATCACATTATGATAATCATTTCAGTTTTCATCTATATATAGGAAATTTATCTATATGTATTATGGGTATTAGAATGAAATGAATGCAAATATATAGGGAGTGTAATGCTAAACTAAGAGCGTGAATATCAAGATAATTTGAAAGGACAATTTTAATACATGAGGTAAGTTGTAGTTGTATAGACGATATAAACTCTTGAGTATTGAAAATAAAAAACAAAACACTAGGAATGAATAAGAATGGTTAAGTGCTTTAGAAATGATATATTAGTCAGAATGTATGTATTTTGGGAGATGTTTAGATTGATTTAATGAAATGTTTGAAAGGTAAAAGAGATTTTAGTGTGTAGTAAATCTATTTAAAAGTGGCAATTTTAATGCTAGAATTTTAGTAGATTCATTATAGATATTAGAATTGAGGGATAATAGAGATAATGTGGATAATTAGAATAAATGGTGAATATTGAAGTGGCATTTTAGAGGACTCACAATTATATGCAAAGGGATAGAAAACGGATTATAGAAATTTTGTGAAAATAGTTATAAGATGAAAAACATTTTATTAGAATGTTCTAAATCTTCAATCCAACTGATATGCCAATGTGAGATACTGTTTGAACAATGTTTAAAAGGAAAGGTTTATGTTTATGATGGGTGTCGAGACCACAAAAAATAATTCCTACTCTTCCTAATCTAAATAAATTGTAGACAGCGTGAGAAGGGTCGAACCCTATAGACTAATAAAGTCTGATTTTAAAGTTGAGACCAATTGATAAAAAAAATAAATAAAAGGGGGGTTTTGATCAAATAGCAATCGAAAATTAACTAAGTAAACAGAAAGTGATAAATTAAATAATTAAAAATCAATAGAAGGAATGATTCAACCAAGGGTGATTCATAGCATGGGATTCTCTTGATCGATCATTGATACAAAGATAACTCTAAAATTTGAAGGACTGACAAGTTATAATCTTTCGACAAACGCCTCCAAAAAATCTTTTCGTAATATTAGATTAAATAGACAAGCACTAGAATAATCCCTAATTAACGAACAATCCTAAACAAGTGATAGAATTTAATTGACTAACAGCAGTAAAAACTAGAAAGACCCTGCCCTATTCAACAAACTCACAAGCGCAGTTCATTTAAAACAGATTGTGAGTTTTCATAATATAATCTGAAGGCTTGGTCACAATCAAATTATATTATTTGCTACTTATTCAATTCAGTTAGACAGTATGAATCTCAACCTTATTGATAGCTATATGCTTTCCTATTAGATTGAACAATGGGCCCCTATTGAATAAACAATAAGAAAAAAATAGAGATGGAGTTTCTCATAAATTCAGAAAACACACAAAAGCCAATTAAATGTAAAGAATATACTTATCGCATTTAAATCTCACAATCTTGAAGAAACCCTACTTGAAATCAACCCTTGACTGAAAATATTGAGCTTAGCCACTCATGGCTATGAAGAACATGAAGAATAAAAATAAACCTGATGTTCTATTCTAAAAGTGATTACCAGCTCCTCCTTCGAGGCTGGGGTTACCAGCTCCTTCCCGCTTCTCAAAGTGATTGCACTAACATTTACCTTGGGATTGATGACGGTCTAAGAAGGTAACTTCCCTTGCGACCCCAATTTGCTTAGAGAAGTAGCTAACTAACTCACTTGATTTTCCAAGTTCTGAATGCTGGTTCTAGTCTCTTGCTGAAACTGTTGAGTGTTAATAGCAAGTGACTTAACTATATCTTCAAGAGACATACGTATGTTTGAGCTTGCTTGAGCATGTTGCTGTACTGGTGCATAATGATATTGCTGTGTGTTTTGTGGCCTTCCTCTATAGCTGAAGTTCAGATGATCTCACCATCCTGGGTTGTATGTGTTTGAGTATGGATCATATTTTTGTTGAGGCTGGCCAAGAAATCTGCCTACAACATTTACCTATTCTTGATCACCTTCTTGCAACGTCGGGCACATATCAGTCGTGTGTCCATGGTAAGCACAGATTCTACATGCTTTAGCCTGAGGATACATACCTATAGAAATACTTTGAACCATACTTGTTAGCTCATTAAGTTTTTGCTCAATGTTAGAATCACTTACCTGATTGACTCTCCTTGGCACGTCTTGACATTTCGCAAACTGTTGAGTATTAGTGGCCATGGTAGATATAATTTCTCGGGCTTATCGAGGGGTTTTATTAACAATAGCTCCTCCACTTCTTCATCAACCATTCTTCTCTCTAAATCCAGCATTCCTTCATAGAAATACTGGATAAGAGATTGTTCGATAATTTCGTGTTGTGGGTAGCTTGCACAAAGTCGCTTGAATCTCTTCCAATAGTCATAGAGAGTTTTTGCATCCTTCTGCTTGATGCCACTGATTTCCCTTCGAATCAAAGTTGCTCTTGAAGCTGGAAAATATTTCTCCAGGAAAAGTCAAACCATATCGTTCTATGATCTGATGGATCTTGAGGGCAAATAAAACAACCACTCCTTGGCGGCATCCTCCAAAGAAAATGGAAATGCCCTCAACTTGATATGTTCTTTGGTTACTCCTTGCGGTCTCATGCTTGAGCAAACTACATGAAACTCCTTCAGGTGCTTATTAGGATCTTCACTCTCCAACCCTCGAAAGATGGGAAGTTTTTGCTTGAACCATACTTGTTAGCTCATTAAGTTTTTGCTCAATGTTAGAATCACTTACCTGATTGACTCTCCTTGGAACATCTTGATGTTTCCCAAACTGTTGAGTATTAGCGGGCATGGTAGATATAATTTCTCAATCTTATCGAGGGGTTTTATTGACAAGAGCTCCTCCACTTCTACATCAACCATTCTTCTCTCTAAATCTAGCATTCCTTCATAGAAATACTGGATAAGAGATTGTTCGGTACTTCCGTGTTGCAGGCAGCTTGTACAAAGTCGCTTGAATCTCTCCTAATAGTCATGGAGAGTTTTCACATCCTTTTGCTTGATGCCACTAATTTCCCTTCGAATCAGAGTTGCTCTTGAAGCTGGAAAATATTTCTCCAGGAAAAGTCAGACCATATCGTTCCATGATCTGATAGATCCTGAGGGCAAATAGAACAACCACTCCTTGGCAGCATCTTGCAAAGAAAATGGAAATGCCCTCAATTGATATATTCTTTGGTTACTCCTTGCGGTCTCATGCTTGAGCAAACTACATGAAACTCCTTCAGGTGCTTATTAGGATCTTCACTCTCCAACCCTTGGAAGATGGGAAGTAGGTGTATTAAACCTGATTTTAGCTCAAATGCCACCTCTAGAGCTGGATAAGTAATGCAAAGGGGCTATTGCTCCACTGGAGGTGCGTGTAACTGTCTCACTGTCTGTTCTTCAGCCATGGCATCTTCTCCTCAGATTTGGCTTCTTCTCCAACGGATTCTAATCAAAGTTTAGATGTTGGTTTGTCTAAAAGAGGTGTGGATGTCGTGGCTGCTTACTTCTTTCGCAGTCTTATTGCTTTCCTTAATGCACGAGCTCGCTTCTCAATCTCTGGATCAAAATCTAAATTAGCCTGTTCAGATCTGGTCATCAAAATAAGAAATCATATTTAGATTAGTCCCCGGCAATGGAGCTGAAATTTGATGGGTGTCAAGACCACCAAAAATAATTCCTACTCTTCCTAATCTAAACAAATTATAGGCAGGGTGAGAAGGGTCGAACCCTAGAGACTAATAAAGTCAGATTTTAAAGTTGAGACCAATTGATAAAAAAAATAAATAAAAGGGGAGTTTTGATCAAATAGCAATCGAAAATTAACTAAGTAAAGAGAAAGTGATAAATTAAATAATTAAAAATCAATAAAAGGAATGATTCAACCAAGGGTGATTCTTAGCACGGATTCTCTTGATTGATCATTGATACAAAGATAATTCTAAAATTTGAAGGACTGACAGGTTATAATCTTTGGACAAGTACCTCCAAAAAATCTTTCCATAATATTAGATTAAACAAACAAGCGCTAGAATAATCCCTAATTAACGAACAATCCTAAACAAGTGATAGAATTTAATTCACTAGTAGCAACAAATACTAGAAGGACCCTGCCCTATTCAACAAACTTACAAGCGTAGTTCATTTAAAATAGATTGTGGGTTTCCATAATATAATCTGAAGGCCTAGTCATAATCAAACTATTTTATTCGCTACTTATTTAATTCAGTTAGACAATACAGTTCTCAACTTTGTTGATAGCTATATGCTTTCCTATTAGATTGAACAATGGGCCCTTATTGAACAAACAACAAGAAAACAATAGAAATAGAGTTTCTCATAAGTTCAGAAAACATATAAAGGCCAATCGAATTAAAAGAATATACTTATCGCCTTTAGATCTCACAATCTTGAAGAATCCATACTTGAAATCAACCCTTGACTGAAAATATTGAGCTTAGTCCCTCATGGCTATGAAGAACACGAAGAATAAAAATAAATCTACTGTTCTATTCTAAAAGTAGTATTAATAATGGGATTCCCTTTTACAATCCTTCAAATCCTATATATAGAGGAGAAAAGAAATCCCTAAAAATAAAATATCTTTTAGAAATCTAAAATATTTAATTAAGTATATGCAAAATCCCTTAAAAAATAGGTCAGCTCGCACTTTAGAAAATTTTCTTGCATCTTGTAAGATTTGGAAAAGTTCAGGTCGCGTCTCTCTAGCGCTTGCCCAAGCGCTATGCAAAAACTTCCAGTAGCTTTTCTCTCTCTTAGACCGATCTCTCTCTGTGCTTGCCCAAGCACTAACCATAAACTTCCAGAGGCTTTTTGAAGACTTAGCTCTAACTTGATAGCTTCATAAAAAAACTTCACGAAATCAATCTCCAAAGCTTCCTTTTCATCGAATCTAGCATATTTTATGGGAAATATGAAAACCAAGTGAAAAATTTCCATTTTATACAAAAATCAGCCATAGACAGCAATCAAACAAATGATATTTTATGCTAAATTAAAAAGCTATCAGTTTAAGTGCTTGAGTAATTAGAGATTTCCATAGAATTAAGATATTAAAGAAGAATATGGTAAGACTTTGATAAACACACCGTCAATTTATTATTTTCATTTTGACACTTTGTAAGATTTTATTTCAACTGATTTCGAATTCCCTTGATTGTGTTGAAAACTTTCAAAGAAGATATGATATTGTTTGTTTAATTTTGAGATAAGTTTATTGAAAGGTGCTATAAACATAGCATTTTATAGAGTGATTGTGCAAGAGAGTTAATATTATTCGAGTTTTTAAAGTCTAAGTATATTTAATGGTCTCATCCTTATAAACATTGGTTATAAATTACAGAGATGAAATTAGATTATGAAGAAAAGAAAAGAGTAAAGAGGCTTAATAGATGTGAAACAAGGGATTAGAATAGAAAAGCATTAGATTAGACAAAATAAAGTAAATGAAGTGGAAGGATTAGATGAAAAGGTCAGTGTAGTGAGATGACCAATAAAAAGAGAAAATATAACTTAAATAAATTGAGTGTGATAAGAAATGATTAAACTAAGTAAGAAGAAGATTATTGGTGAAAGGATTATATTTATCTGAAATGAGAATATTATTGGTTATATTATAATGGTGGTAAATCTAGATTATTTTAAAGGTTGTAATAGGAAATCGAATTAATTGATGTTTAGCAGCTAGGTAGTGCAGAGTTTAAATTAGTCTTAGCAAAGAGGATATAATGTAATTTGTTAGATTAATTCTCTATTTATTATTTCACATTGATCAGTTATCTGATGAGTTCTTTTTATATTTTAAAATTTTGAGATCATTTGAGCTCATCCATTGCTCCTCCAAACCAAAATCAGAACTACGATTTGAATATCCTATTATCACTATGAGTAATAATAAGTAGTGCATGATATGCATTTTCATATCATCATCATTTGTTGATATATTATCTCATTACATATATATTTTTATATCAAATCATATTTTAATTTAATGATCGTATATTCATAATTCACAGTGGCATAATATCCATCGGTCTAGTGTTTTGCAATTGGATGAATCGTTTGATTAAATGTGTTGTTGTATGGATTACCTTATTTATGTGGAATTAGGATGAAGTGGGTCACCATGGGTTTGTGAGGGCAGTCTTTGATATTGTTGGCCATGTCTGCGGAGATCGGCGCCCCCGTGTGCATCTGATGATATATTGATATGATATGGATAACCATAGGGTGGCCTCATGATGGTATGAAAAGATAAGAGAGCATGGAAAAAATAATGAGAGGGCTGGTCAAGTGAGGATTAGACCAGTCGGCCATGTAAGGGGGATCGACTCCCTAGTGCACACGTAGGAGAGGATGAGCCATGTGGGAGGACAGCTCATTAGGGGTTTTAGTGATGCCACGGACTAATTCCATGTAATTGATTAATTGAAGATGAAATAAGTGTGATTGCTGATACTATGTCATATGCATGATTGGCAGTGTGATCAATTCGGTGGTTAGAGATGCATTCTGCATGATTGGTAGTGTGATCAATTCGGTGGTTAGAGATGCATTCTGCATGATTTTCTAGTCATGCATTATTTATTATTATTCACTAAGTTTGGTGAAACTCACCCCCCTCCATAAACTTTTCCAAAAAATAGAAGTATTGCTGATCCATAAAGACTCTACTTCTTTCTTGGCAGAGATTCAGTATTTAAATCCAGTTTAAAAATATTAGTATGAACTGTATGTTGTGTTTGAAATATTTCGTGTATTTTTGTTTGGTTCTGCAGTTAGGATGTTAAATTGATATTTGTATATGTAAAAATTATTGTGTGCTGATAAATAACCTATGGAGTATTTTTTGAAATTTGGAGAAATTATGACAGGAAAAGTTTGACCATATTATCACTATTGAATTTTGCATAAAATTTATTTTTATTAAATGAGCATAAGCTTGGGTTGTGAATTAAATGTGATATTGAAGCTGGGCAAGATTGTTACTGACTGATTATTGAGTAATGTCATAATATGGACTTACTATTTCCTAAGATAGATGTTAATAGAGACAAATTTTTGATAGTTTAGGCTTACTATGGGTCTTGGAGGCCTTAAGCTTACCTAAGTTCTAATGCCAGTCTAACCCATGAATTTGGGTCGTGACAATATGTCTTGGTTTGATTTAATGAATGTTCTAAATATCAAGTTTGGGATATAACTTTAGATGATGAGGCTGGCTTTTGTTGGCCAATTATATGTCTATATGAATAACTTGTAAGTGGTTAAATATCTATATATCTGTGTGTGTGAGTATGTTTATATGGAATGATATCTTGACTTGATTCTACTTGTCATAATGAATAGATGAGTAATTGTAAGTAAGAAATCTTTGTGAATTAAAGAGTTAAATTAATTATATGTGTCATTCATGGAACTTGTACGAGATATGACTCAAAGTGGTTTAATATGGTTATATGAGTTAATTGAATTCTATGAGTAAATTTAAATGCTTACTTGATCTTGTTATGCTACCTATGAGAGAATCTAATGATTGTGACATACTATGGTTTACTATGATTGTAAAAAGTATCTAATTACCTTCTATGCAATGAAATCTCATATGGTATCTGAATTGTGGAGTTGTGATAAATAAATGAATGCTTAAATGATAAAAGAGCATATGTAAAGTATTTTACATATTTTACAATGTGATGTAGTTATCACACGCAATAGACTATGTGAATTCCTTAATGAGAATTGTGGTGTAATAAGTTATTTAAAAAAATATATGAGATTGAAATTTTTGAATGTTTATAAAAGTTTATGAGCTTATGTGTTATCTTGTACCATGATAACTTCACCTTGATTCTTGTGACTTTACTACACAAGAAACACATGTCTGTTTATGTTTGAGTTGATGTGATCTCTTATTGTCAGTCATAATGGTAATGTCACTTAAGAGCAGTGATAGATGAGACTAATGAATACCACGCTATAGCAAAGCATAATATGTGATTCTAGTAGACTAAGAGCACAGTATTATGGATGCATAGAGTTATGGTGTATCAAGAACAGTTGGAAATTTCGAGGATGAAATTTTCTTAAGGGTGGGAGAGTTGTAATGCCCTGATTTCTAGAATTATGAATAATAACTTACGGGATTCCTATTTGGTATGATTTTCAATTTGGATATATTATTTTCATAATTATTGAGTCTAGATTGTGATTCTTATATTCTATGTTATTTGTTTGATTGTTCATGCATAAAATGATTTTTGGATTGTGAATTGTGAGGTTATGCCTTAGGAAGCCTTGTTAAGGAATTTAATGTGATACAGTCCTAATTGCATCTAGATATTTGGAATTGGGATTGAAAATGTTTTTAAATTGCTCTTAAAATATTTTTGCTCAATTCATGTATTTTTCTCTATTTATTGAGTATAAAAATAATTGATTTGGTATTTATTGCCAATTATTGGAATATGATTTTCAAACATGATTTATTGATAACTATTAGTATTGAAGGATTATTTGTTAAAATATAGCTTTAATTATATTTATTCATATTTTATTATGTGTATTTTATTAAATGAGTTTCATTAATTAAGTGGGCATATAGACTTTGGGCCATTTTGTGTGATAATAATAATAATAATAATAATAATAATAATAAATATAATTTTTAACCTAATCTAAGAAGAGCGGTCAACACTCTCATTTCACAAGAGAGTGCTGCCACCTTCACACACACACACACACACAAGAGAGAAAAGAAAGAGAGAGAGAGAGAGAGAAAGAGAAGAGAGAATAAGAAGCTCTCTTTCAACTCCTATGATCTCCACTATAGAAATATGTAATCAAATAACAAGTTGAGAGCTAGTAATATTAGAGTAGTGATTTAAGGTTCAAGAGGGATTTGATCATAGAGGGATTGCATAATCAAGAGAAGGATGAACCTTCTAAGGTTGATAAGGGCAAAGAGAAGGCATGATTATGAAGTTGAGCTGCTATTGTGCGATCTGATCTTTATACTCTGCAATTATATGTTTAGTTTGATTTCATTTATTGATGTTTTTTATCATAAACATCGTTCTTTTCTCATTTATTGATTTTGTGAACTAATATTTTTAAGTGTAGAGGTTGGAAATTCTGTGTAAATTACTTGAATTGATAAACTTTGATGCTTTATGTGTTATTGGTTCAGTTTTGAACTTATTTTTGGACCGTTTATGTCTTTCATCTATATTTATACTCTTCAAAAAATTTTTATTTCTATTTCTTATCTTTCCAAAACATCTTCTTATGTCTAATTTGGATACCCGTAGCTCAAGTTATGATCTAAATACTAGAACTGGTTCTGTCATGGCGTCAAACTTATATATTCAGATTGATTGCCAATTTTGGTAAATAAGATGTCTAGATTATGACTAGTGTCCTTCATAAAAGTTGTGGATTTATTTGTTAGCTTTCCAATGCATCCTCTTGTGTCAAATTTGGATAACTAGAGCTCAATTTATGAATCAAATAGCAAAACTGGTTCTAGCAAGCCCAACTGGTGCTGTGTACTGCTGAAACTGGCCTTCTAGCACGGCCATACCGTGTAGCATGCCAGCTCGTGCTTCCTATTGACTATAGGTATATTTTTTAACCCCTTTTAGCATGGCCATACCATCTAGCATGCCCAACCCGTTCCCTCCACTATCCCTCTCAATGCTATGTTGTATTTTTTACTGTCTAATAAGTCCTAAACCCTCTAAATACATACCTAATGTATCTTTGATTTGGTTCTCCTTTGAATCCTCTCTAAATGGGACTAAAGTATCATATGAACATCAATGGAGAATACACAAGATATGAACTATGTTTAGTTGATTTTAATTGAGAACTATCACTTAATTATACTTGTTGTTATAATTTAAGAATTTAATGTAAGTTTGAATGTGGAAATTGAGTTAACTTTGGTTTAGTATTAGACCATGAGAACAAATTCGGGATATTGGTTAGTTGATTATGATTTGATGAGTTATTTATCCTAATAATCTATTGAAGTCCAATGCTATGCATTGTGTGATTACAAATTAGAATAAACTTAGCTAAGGTGAGATTTGATTGGTTCTTCATATGCCTTGAGTTAAACTTGATATGTGATATTATGCTTGCTTGTATAATAAATGGGTTGTTAGAAGACACACTAAAACTTTGCTATTATAATGTTGATTTTCTTGACCCATGAATTACCATTAACTAAGTGTGTGAATTTGACTTGGTAACACCAATTTAAAATTATGTCATGGAAGGCTTAATGCTATGCAATAGGTATGCTTGCTTGCTATCTTGGGTGATATTAGGCTAAGACATATATGGATTAATGCTACCTTGATTAAGTGACTTGAACTATTTATTTTATGTACATGAGAATGAATGTTCTGGATTTTGTTGTCGTTACTTGAAAATGGAATTAAATTGAATCAACTTAAAAGAACTAATGGGCTCCTACTGTGGTCTTGGTTGAGTAGTTGCTAGAATACGGTTATCTATCTATGAAATAAAGCATGTTGTGAGATATGATTTGGATTATGCTGTGATTATTGTGACATATGCGGACCTATGAGTTCCTTTATGTATAATGAGGTTGAGGACGCAATAAGGTATGTCTATGAATGCTTTTGATGCTATAGTTGAACTTTTGAGATTCTATCTGTGATTGGACTCAAATACAAATGTAAAGAACTATAACTAAACATTTGGGCCCATATTATGTACTTGGTTGAATAGTTGTTACCAATGTGGTTATATTGATACTGATATATTGAGCATGCTACTGATTATTGGATTTGAGCTATGATCATATGCTGGACACAGAGTGTCCCACTCAGGTTGTGGATGCACACCAACATTCTGTAGGCTTATGCCACTGTTCTGTAGGCTCTTGCCTAATTTTTTCTGTTGGCTATTATGCCATTCTAATTCTAAATTTGATATATATTCTGCTTTTGTTTCTTCGAAGTTACTAATAAGGCCCATAAATAAAAAGATTAAAAATGTGATTGAGATCATACTATAATAGTATGTGTTCTGAAATATTTCTATAATTGTATATATATTCCAATGACATTATGATTTGGCAATGAGATTGATAGTATTCTGATTTGTCAATGATACTAATAGCATTCTGATTTAGTTTTGAGACCGTCATCCATTTGTTATGATACATATTTTGATAATATCCTGAAATAATAGATATACTCTGAATTTATCTAATATAGAATATATTTTGAATTCATTCTGATTCAGTTTATGTCTTAATGACGTTTTAATGAAGTGTACATTTGGAATATGAAGAAATATGATCATTTATACCTAAGTGTTTGTATACCTTATGTTAAATTTCGAATAGCACCATTGAGATTATTACTTAACTGCTTGCTATATGAATAAACACCTATATGAGTTTGCTCTTATATATATTGATTGAAGTGATTTTTTGTAATGCAAGTAAACATGTATATGAATTGATTATGAGTTTTTGGTCTAGAAACATGGGCTAAAAATGTGGACATAACCACTTGTACTATGAGAAACTATTATAGCATGCAACATGGATACCTATGGCATGATATAGATGTCTAAATTATGTGATATGCTCTTATGCCATGCATAACTTGATTGTAAATGATATTACATGATTGTTTGAGAAATAAGTTGTCTTGATTATATATGTTGTGTATGATTTCAATTAACCATACTTGTTTGCTATGTGATGCATATATATTGTTGAGTACCACTAAGTTTTATACTCAGCGTTTTTAACTAGTGTAGGTTAAAGTTGTTTACTGTGGATCTCGAGTACATGTGTCCAGAGAGAAGATTTTCTACTTCTAGACTAGAGTGTGAGTCTATATTACAGACCCCTAGCACGTGTTAGACTTGAAATAATGAGAGCATTAATTTAATTTTGAGGGGTTTGTATTTTATCTAGATACAATGGTTTTATCCCTTGAACTATTTAAGGATTTTTGATTTATTCCATATGGTCTTGGACTTTTATTTTGAGGTTGGACTTTTGATATCTTTGGATTTATTAATGTTTGATTTGAGGATGGTCCCTCTTGACAATTTTGTTTTATTAAATTCAAATATTAAATTTATATAAATGACTTCTAAGAACTTCATTACTACTTTAATAATGTTTTAGTAATTGGTTTGTTCATTTTCTTAATAGGATTTCTAAAGGGAATACTTGAGATTCTCTAATGGATTTGCTTGACTTTTCATAAATGTTATATGGGTTACCACTACTGTAATTAAAGGTTTTAAATTTTTCTCAAATTTTTATAACTGAATTGTTTAGGCAAATTTGGGTTACAAAGACTTCCACTGTACATTTTTAAGGATTTGTAAATTGAGCATTTAATTACTATATTATGTTTTCATTGATACTAGTTCTGTACTAATAAGTAAGCCTGTACGTGTCTCCGGCATAGAATGCAATATCTCCCGTTCTGGTCCTACGAGATCGGAAAGGTGGTGTTACACAGACTCTGACTTGGCCTCCCTAATTCGCCCAATCATGGACAACTCATGCTGCATCATAAACCTAAATGACGTGCTTGAGGAAATCAACACCATCACCCGAAGCGGGAGACAATACCCATCTCCTCCTCCCGAAGCTTTACCTAATCCAGCCACCTTAGCCAAAGACATGCCTAATTCAAGCTCTAGACTTCAACCTAAGAATTTGGTTTTGGAACAGTTGAAGAAAACTAAGGCCAACATTTCTATATTGGGGTTGATTCAGTCTTCCTTAGTACGCTGCCAAGCTCTGGTCAAGGTGATGAATCAGTGTCAAACAACTGCTAATATCACTCCAGAAGCTTTGGTGGCTTCCATCTAAGAAACCCTCTAGCAATGGCTCTCTACTTCTCAGACCATAAGATCCCTGCTGGAGGAGATCATAATCATCCTCTCTATGTCATAGTCCAAGCCATGGGTAAACCAGTTCCTATGGTTCTAGTAGACAACGGGTCAACACTGAATGCTTATCCTCTAAAGGTAGCTAGTTGTCTGGGGTTAACTGCTGAAGACTTTATGCCTTTCGATCAAATAGTCAAGGCATATGACAACACCAGACAAGAAGTATTGGGTGTGGCCGAGCTAGAGTTAACAATCGGATTCACGATAATGATTATCCCTTTCTAGGTAGTGGATGTCCTGGCTTGCTTCAACCTACTTCTAGGAAGGTTGTGGATTCATAAGGCAATAGCCTCCTCTCTACATCAAAAGCTAAAATTCCTCCATGGAAATGTAGTGGTGACAATTAAAGGAGACTTGGCGGGAGAATTAGAAATTCCATCTTTGGCCCCATTGTTGGAAATTCAGCTTGAGCCAGTAGTTTATCCATTCTTAGGGTTCTCATTCTAATCATTTTAGTTTATCGAGGTAGAGCTAGGTAAAGAAAATTTTCCAATGGACTTTGATCCCTACAATAACCCTATGGTGGTTAACATGTTGAGAATCATGCGTTACTTTCTAGGATTGGGACTGGGCCGCAACCAGCAAGGTATGGCCTCCTTTACTGAGTATTCGATTGCTAAACCCCCCTTTTGGTCTTGGATTAAAGCCGACAGATGAAGACCGAGAGGAGGTGGAAGACACCAAGCAGAAGGCTATAATGAGAGGTGAAACAAGGGACATTCTGATGCACCCATACTTCAAAAACCTTAATGGTTACTTTACCAATAAGGGGGAATCAAAACCCTATTATTTCTTTCAAGAACCATAGTATTGCCCTTTAACTAAAAGATAAATCCCTAGTTTTGGACTTCTCTCTGATGTCAGGCTCTCAGTAATAAACCGTGAACCTCTCTTCAAACTCCAGACCCATTGGGAGGACAACATGGAGACATCTCTCTTTGACCTTTGCATGGTTATTAATCAAGTGGAACCAGACCCCACAAACCTCATACACCCCTTCTAAGAACCTTTACAGAATTGGTACATGGAGGAGCACGTAGAGCAGTCAAACTTCCTTCTACCTGAACCTAAACCTGAGTCACAAACAAGACTTGAGTCAAAGTCCAGTTCAGAGTCTTCCGAGTCGTCTGAGTCTTCTTTGTTTTTCTTGTCAGAAATAGGAGACCTCTTTGTAGAACTCAGTGTAAACGCCGATCATGGCACCTTTGTCAATAATAAAAAGTTTTAGTTTTCTTATTATCCTTTCTCCATCCTGAATGAGATTGTTGGCAAAATAGAAAAAGAAAATGAAAAAGAAGAATTAAAAATAACAAAAGAGCAAATTAACATTGGTGGAGAAAATGTACCAAATCATACATTTATTGTGCATGAATGTGATTATAAACAGGAGTTAACAGAGCTCATAAAGCAATATTCAGATTACTTTGCATGGACAACTAATGATATGGCCGGTATAGATCCTGACATTGCCGCTCATAAGATCCCCACTTATGATCACGTCAAGCCAGTGAAACAAAAATTCCGGAGGAAAAAACTAGAAATCTCTCTCCGAATCAATGAGGAACAACCAAGTCATTAGAGAACAACTTCATAGAGCCCATTGATTATCCGACCTAGTTGGCTTACATAGTACTAGTTCCCAAGAAAGATGGTAAGATTAGAATTTGCATCGACTACCAAGATATGAACAAGTCTGTCCTAAGGACGACTTCCCTCTACCACATATTAACTTGCTTATTGATAGAATGGCAGGGTCCAGTGTGATTTCAGTCACAGATCTTTACACAGGGTATAATCGGATATCAATTAATTAGCCAAATAAGCCAAAGACTTTGTTCATCACAGAGTGGGTTACTTTCTGCTACAAGATGATGCTGTTTGGTTTGAAGAATGTTGGTGCCACTTATCAGAGGATGGCCACCGCGATCTTCAATGACCTAATGCATAAAAATGTGGAACTATACGTTGATGACATGGTTGTCCACACTAGGGATAGACCAAGCCAACTAATTTTCCTTGAGCAATTCTTCTCTAAACTCTGGCAATATAGTCTGAAATTCAACCCTGACAAGTGTCTCTTCAGAGCTTCGTCTAGCATCTTCCTAGGGTACATGGTATCCAAGAGAGGAACTGAGATTGATCTAGCAAAATCCAAAGCCATCATCGAGATCCAACCTCCTAAAATAGAAAAGGAGATCATGGGGTTTTTAGGTCGCCTTAATATATCAGTCGGTTTATCTCACAACTAGCTGACACCTATGGGCCAATCTTTAAGAAACTGAGAAAAGATGCCTAAAATGGTTGGAATGACTAGTGCTAGAAAGCCTTTGAATAGATCAAAGCATACTTACTCAACCCTCCAGTTCTCTAGCCTCCTTGGTCTGGAAAGCCACTCCTCCTCTACCTATCAGTAACAGACAAAGCCATCAGGGCTATGCTAGCATAAGAAGCACCATATTCTCATAAGGAAAATGTCATTTACTATCTGAGTAAGCAAATGCTGAAAATAGAACTGAAGTACAATAAGATCGAAAAGCTATGCCTAGCCTTGGCATGGGTTTGCATCAAGCTCCAACATTATCTTTGCTCCTACACTACCCACACCATCGCTAACCAGAGTCCCTTAAAATTCCTTATGGAGAGGCCAGTTCTGGACAATAAGATGGCTAAATGGACTACTATCTTTGTAGCATTTGACTTGAAATTTGTTACGAAGAAAGTAATCAAAGGTAGTGTGATAGCAGATCACTTAGCCACATCTCCTAGTGATATCGATATAGAAAACATCAGCTTTCTAGATGAGAACATCCTGCAGATGAACAGTTGAAGATGTATTTTGATAGGGCCGTTAACCATTAGGGTTATGGTGTCGGCGTGGTCTTGGTGACTCCAGATGGAGAATGACTACCCTTCAGTATTAAGTTGACATTCCAGGTCACTAATAACAAAGCAAAATATGAAGCTTGTATTGCCAGATTAGAAGCAGCTCTGAGTATTTAGATTAGATGTCAAACATTCTACGGGGCCTCCATCTTGATAGTCTCTCAAGCACTTAAGAAATGGAAGATCAAAGAGCAGCATTTAATCCTATACCTCTAGTGCCTAGATCAGTTAGCTCAACAGTTCGAAGAATTATCATTCCACTATTTTCCTTAGGCCAAAAATTAGTTTATCTATGCCCTAGCAACACTTGCCCTTATGGTTGATACCAGCCTTGATAGGGTCATCAAACCTCTGAATATTCAGATTCATCAACAGCCAGTCTACTGCTGCAATCTCCAGCTCATCGATGTAATCCTTAGTACTGGGATATTCAGACTTGGTTAGACAAGCAAGAATACCCTGAAAGCGCCTCTAAGTTTGACAAGAGGAACCTTCGGGAGTTGTCAAAGAGTTACTTCTACAAGGATGAAATCCTGTATAAACAGACATTAAACCAGGCACATCTCAGGTGCATTATTGAAGAAGAAGCATAGTAGATCATGGAATGGGTACATGGCGGAGAAGAAGGCCCCCATATGAATGAGATGGCTCCGGCCCATAAGATCACTAATCAAGGTTATTATTGGCTGACCATGTGATCAAACTGTGCAAATTTATTTAGAAGTGTCATAAATGCCAAATTTATGCCAAGCTCCAGAAATCCCCCCAAGTGGCTCTTCACCCTATCACTACACCATGGCCCTTCACAACTTGGGGAATTGACGTGATTCACAGAATCACTCCAAAGTTCTCTAATCAGCATGAGTACATCTTTGTAGCCATTGACTACATCACTAAATGGTTAGAAGCTGCCTCCTATCATGTTCTGAATTTCAGAAAAGTAGCTTAGTTCATCCAGACAAACATCATATACAAATATGGAATCCCCTTTGAGATCATATCAGACAATGGTTCTCACTTCCAGAAAGAGGTCTTCGCTAAGTACAGAATTTAGCACCATTGCTCCTCACAATACAGGACTAAGACCAATGGAGCGGTTGAAGCAGTAAACAAGTCCATCAAGAACATCCTTTAGAAGATGATTCACAATCACAAAAGTTAGTATAAGCAGCTGCCATTTGCCTTATAGGAATACAGAACCTCCATTAGGATGCCAACCAAGGCGACACCTTACTACTTCTATATGGGATGGAAGTAGTCCTCCCTATCAAAGTCCAAATCAGATCAGCTAGGGTCATAAGAGAAAGTCAGAGACCCGAGACTGAATGGGTCCAAAGCTATCATAATCAGTTGAATGCTATTGATGAAAGAAGGCTAGAAGCTCTTAATCAGATTCGGAGCTACTAGTAGAGAATAGCCAGGCACTTTAACAAGAGGATCCGAAATCAAAAACTCAAAAGGGTTGTCTTGTACTCAAGGAAATCAGAGCACCTATACAAGATCCCCGCAGGTAAAGTCAAGCCAAACTGAGCAAGCCCCTACTTACTAAAGAAAATCCTCTCCGGAGGTGGTGTCATCTTGTTAGACATAGATGGTAACGAGTTCACCAATCCATGCAACTTGGATCAACTCGAAAGTTACATTATGTGAACGCATTCAGGCATTAGCACTAGAAATATCAACCCTTATCTCATCGTAAGGCCGAACTATGGTGACTTGATTCCCAAAAATATGTTCCAAAAGTACAGGATACATAGGTAGCCTAATTTGTGGGTGCACCACAACAATAACAAAAACACATTTTTGCCCCTCTTCACTTGAAAATTTTAGATTTTCTATGCTAGTGTGAAAAATTAAAAATCAAAACAAATCAAGCTAAGCTGAAAACCTACAGGGGCAGATGACTTAGGCAGAATCAGAAGCCTACTAAGTCGAAAACTCGAAAGGGTGGCTTAGGCAAAAATTAGGGCAGCTTGCTAGGTCAAAAATCTGAAGGGCGACTTAGGCAAAAATTAAGGCTCAAAAGCAGCAATCTCATAAAGGATAAAACTGAATTTCCTTCTAAAAGGTTTCAAAATGCTTCCTTTTTATATATCTTAAATCAGTACAAGCTATGTAGAAAGACAATCACAAAAGCCCTATCCTTCAAGCATCTATCCATGTCATCTATCTATGTGCGTCATTCTTGTGCGTATACATTATCCAGAGTGTGAAAACTAAAAAAATGTAACCGAACACTCTATACATCATGGGTCAGTATCTTATCTCGAAGCCTTTATAAAAATACGGGCTGCGTCAAAAAATTCAAAATAAAAAAATAGAAGTCCTATCATATTAGCATAAGGTTAGATGCACTGAGGGACTAGGCGAACCGTCTATGCTGCCTTGGACGCATCTCCCTGGAGTCATCAGAGTCATCAGGGTCAACTCGTCCGATAGAGTCTAAGGCCATCTTAGTCATTGCTCGCAGTCTAGCGTCCATCTCTCATGTCAGAGTTGCTTTGCGCTCCCTTTCCCGGCTACCATGCTTTGTAACTCACCAAGCCTCATAAGTGGCAGTCTTGCCCCTAGACACTCCATCCTTAACTACATCATCCACTCTCGACCAACTACCCAAGATAGCCATAGTAATCCGAGGAGAGATTAGTATATCCCGAAAGAGAGCTCCAACTGGCGAAAATCCCTGAATATGCCTCATCTATCTCATCAACCTAGAACCAGGGTCGAATGTGATGCTGTCCATGCACAGCAAATAAGCCATTTGGTAACCAGCAAACCAAACTAAAAACCAGCTAATCTCATACCAATCACATCTCCACAGAATCTGATTTGGCCTCAGTGCCAACAACCACTGCAACCATGAATCCTCTGACCCAAGCCTCACCCTGACTCGTCTAGAGCGATATTAAGATGGCTCATACAGGCAAAGTCATGGTGGCTCCACTATCCTCAAATGATCCCTCAACTAGGCCTGTAAAATCAGACATTGTACCATCACAATAGAAATGAAAAAGACATTTATATGCAATACCCTTTTACCCAAACAGATTCAACTATAAACATACTCAAAACAGTTCAAATCCCTTCCTAAAATATGCAAGACCATACATTCCCCCCATACTTAGACTCTCAAACGGACATTCATATGCAATCCGAACTTAAGCCTTTTTTCAGAAAGCACCTTATCTAAGCATAACAAAAGTTAGTTCAAGAATGCTTACCTGAAGTAGGATTGGGCTAGTTTACTAGATCCTCTCCACTTTGTAAGCTCGGTCGAGGCTCAGAATAGTCTCTGCCAAACACATACTAGCAATCTTGGCTCCTCGCTCCATTTGAAGGACTTGGTCTGCCACCCTCAAATCCCCCTAGCCTACTGAACCAGTTAGTATCTCGGTGCTCACCAGACAGAAAACCAAAGCCCGAGTCTTTAACCTTTAGTGCTCTAGGTCCTCAAACTTGAGTGGATCTAGATACCGCTCCACCAACCTAGATAAATCCACCTAATCTCCAACCATCAACTCCCTAGTCTCTATCATAGAGAGACTGAGCATCCTCATGAAGCTCCTGAAAAACCTAGTCCCGATTGGGATAGCCACTAGGGCCCTCTCAGAACTACTGCCTAAAATAGCCGCAAACTCCTCATATGTTGAACACATCTCCTCAAAGTGTGTACCAAACTAAAAAACTTGAGTTTATGGATCCCACAGGTGCAAACAAGCATCCAAAATAGCCCGGACCACCGACAAACCTCAGCATCACCAGAGAAGCCATACTGTACTGGCTAAAATTAATCTTCTCCACTTTTGTTAGCCTCTTGGTCCACCTTTGCATGCCATAATTGATGAATGGCTGCATTTTTGGGTAGAGTGTGAGAAATTTGAGAGAATAGGGCCCCGGGGTGCAAAACGACAGGAGTTTTGGAGCCATAATTAATGAGGTACTTATAGGCCTTAACCTCCACCAGCCAAAAGGTGCTGGCGCCGATCAAGCCATAATCGGCACCAGTGTGCCCTAAAACGGCATTGTTTTGGCTTGGGCAAAATGCCAAAATGGCACCAATCTAGAGGTCATCGGCACGATCTCAGGCAGCACGGTGCCGATAGGCCCAGTGAAAAAAGAAAAAAAATAGAGAGAGAGGAGAGAAAAAGAGAAAGGCAGACTGAAAAATAGACACTTGCATATCGGGCCTAGTTTTCTCACACACTCTCAAAAATCAAGAAAGAACATTAGAAATGACATGTTATGCATCATGCATACTTATCTTGTTTGACTAACCATGATTTCCATATCAGAACACGAGATGATAGGGCGATCAGCGCCAAATAAGAGAAATCAGGGTGACCAGCACTGAATCAAATAATCAGGGCGATCAACGCCAAATTAGACTTAAACAGGGTGACCAGCGTCAAATCAGATAATTAGGGCAACCAACACTAAATCAGACACTTAAAAAGGCGACCAGGGCCAAATTAGACACTTAATCAGGGTGATCAGTGCCAAATCAAACTTAAACACGATGGCCAGCGACAAATTAGATAATTAGGGCGACCAACGCCAAATTAGACACTTATTTAGGGTGATCAATGTCAAATCAAACAAAATCAGTGCGACCAGCACCGAATCACTTAATCAGGGTGACCAATGCCAAATTAGACTTAAACAGGGCGACCAGTGCCAAATCACACAATTAGGGTGACTAGTGCCAAATCACACAATTCTAGTGCCCAATCACACAATCAGGGTGACTAGTGCTAAATTAGAGATCAGGGCAATCAGTGCCAAGTAAAATAGGGCAATCAGTGCTAACCAATTTAGCAAACAGGGTGATCAGTGCTAACGCAACCAAACTAGGCAACCAGTGCCAAAGGCAAAATAGGTAGATCAGTGCAACGTACAATCAAGTATGACATCCAGGAAATCAGTGCAAGTCATACAAATTCAAGCATTCAGTGCAAACAAATAAAGAGAGTTGAGTAGGCGTGGTAAAATAAAAATAGAAATCAGATATTCTGTAAACAAAAAGCTTTAGTCAGGACTTTAGAAAAGAAGGTGTTGCTACTCAAGTGGACCCACAGTCCATGCGAGCAACATGAGCAGGCGTTCGAGGTCTCATCGATGCCTCAGGTTGTCTGACAATGTCTGGACTTAGTCCTTCAGAAAGCTCTCATAGGTTAAGGCCTCAATCAACGCCCCTCAAAGCTATCCCACTAGGAGAGTAGTCCCCTCACACCAATCAGGAGGAGGCTTCAACAAGCGAAGCACCTAGTTTAAAAAAAAAGGGGAGGGGGGGGAAGCAGCATGCATACCGAAATGCCTCTTGCATAAACCGGTCAATGGTCAGGGACTTCCTCCGATAGCATGACGGTAGCCATGCCATGACGAGTGACATACCTCACTCGTTACATCTCCTCACCTAGGAAGTTGGGCACCATAGGAGTTAGCCCTTGACCACTAGCAGAGAATAAGGGGTAAGTGGGGATTAAGAACCCATGAAAAACATAAAATCTTCAAAAAACTCTAAAAGGAGAGAAGGAGAAAGTGAGGAGGTGTGACAAATGAGGTCACCCGCCTCCCCTATTTATAGAAAATAGGGAGGACAAGCGTTGCCCCTGCCTGAAAGAATAGACTTTTAAGGACTCATCTAAACTCTAATCAATAGATGGTCATAGTCAAAACATCTATAATAAAATTTCAAATTCACCCATACATTTTGATCTAACAAACAATTACAAACAAGCCTAAAAAAACCAAACAAATTAGATAAGCTCTAGAAGAATTTCCTCAGAATTAGACAAGACTCACAGAGGATATTCCAAACATCGCCATAGACTTCTAAGTATGGTTTTTAAACCACATTTACTTTTACAAGTGCTGGAATTATAGTTCCACAGATCGGACCTTGATCAACTCTAATATCTTAGAGGGGAAAATTGTTGACCATGATTTTAGCACTAGGCTTTAGGAAATTCTGCCATAGTTCCAACGGCGTGAGAATCAGCTTAATCGAATTTATCGTTTAGGCTTGAACAAACTCCTAAAAGCCCGAAAACTCAAAAACCAAAGGGGTGGGGCATCCTGGTCACTTGCCCTGATCGACGCCAGCTAGCCAAGCGGCGACGCTGATCACCCCAGGCAGTGGCGTCGACCAGACTATTGCCGAGGCTCCCCATTGATGCTAGAAAAGAGGTTTCCAAGTTGATTTAAGGGTGGCCAGCATCGACTAGGCCGGCTCAACCACCTCCCATTGCCTATAAAAGGCACACTCCCCCTTATTCATAACTACCTCTTGTTGCTTCATCGAATGCTTCTCAAGCATCAACGACTCTCATTCTCTTTAATACGATTCTACTACCAAGAGTTTGACTTAGTTTATCTTCCACAGTTGAGTTTAAAGCTCGACTCGATTCTCAAAAGTCGATCCTTTCGACTTTCACTTACACTTTGACCTTCCTTAGGCCAAAGCTACTAGTTAGGTGGTTAATTATTAATCAAATCTAGTGATTGATTAATAATTAGTCATTTAACAATATTATATAAGATTAATATATGGGTTCTCGCGCCGTACCTTAGCTTATATTGGAGGAAGACTTGACCTCCTTGGTTGACAACACACTATGGAGTAGTGATCAAGTTGCATCACGAGGGTATAATCACTCAACTCAGACTTTATCAATTGAGCCCGGTCCATCCGAAACCTTACCAATTGTTAAGCCCGATCGAACCAGCACCGTGCATGCTTTAAGCCCAATCCGCTGGGCAAACTAAGCCTGGTCTAATCGGCAAAATCATAAAACTAGTTTTCAAAACTAAGCTTGAAATCAGCCATCAAACCAGTAAGCCCACTCTAAGAGTGGCACCTTCTTGCGCCTTGATTCTCATATAAACAAGGTACAAAGGCATACTTATAGATTTCAACCTAGGTAGCAAGCCCCCAATCGAATTGATCGGTCAGAACTTAGGGTAATGTGTTGCACGATCTAGAACTCCTAAATAATGAGGCTAGAGTCGGCCTGCCCTCTAAAATATACACTTTTCAACTGCTTACTTTTAATGCACTATATTTCTGATATTGATAAGCATTATGAGTATGCCATGCATCGATAATCTGACATTCATACAAAATAGTGCTTTTGACTTTTAATTTGAACCCAAATTATTAATGTAACACCTTGATTTTTGAAATTTATGAGTAATAGCTTACTAGATTGCTAATTAATACCAAATTGTGTTTTGTTATGATTTTAAATTTGGATATTTTTACGATTATTGAGTCTATATTTTGATTCATGCATTCCATGTTATTTGTGTGATTCTTCATGCACAAAATGATTTCTGGATTGTGAATTATGAGGTTGTGCATTATGAAGCCTTATTATTGAATTTAATGTAATACAATCTAACTGCACTTAGATATTTGGAATTGGAATTTAAAAATGGGATAAAATTGAACTAGGAACATTTTTTCTCAATTAAAGTGATTTTTTCCAATTTATTGAGCATTAAAGTCATTAATCTCGTATTTATTATCAATTGTTGGAATTTGATTTTGAAATATGATTTATTGATAACTAATAGTGTTAAAGGATTATTTGTTAAAATATAATTTTAATTATATTTATTGTTAATCTATTATGGATATTTTATTAAATGGGTTTTTGTTAAATAAGTGGGCTTATTTAATTATGGGTCATTTTATGTGATCCATTTTGTGTATTTAAAAAAAAAAGAAAAGAAAACCTATTTG
>CANUEX010058483.1:0-11247 GCA_948099535.1 Jatropha multifida | reverse complement strand
TCCTGCTGCAGCAGCTGAAGTCGCAGAGAGAGAAACAGGGGCTGAGCTGCGACGCGACGAAGGAGAGAGGAGGAGGTGCTGCTGGTCGCTGCTGCTGCTGGTCGTTGCTGTCGTGGCGGCGCGAGACAGAAGGAGGAGGAGCTGGTGGCAGTGGCGGTGGCTGTGGTGGAGGCGCAGGGAGGAGGGGCAGCTGGTGTCGGGAGGAAGAAGATGGAATTTAAAGAAAAAATAAAAATAAAAATAAAAATAAAATAAAATAAAAAATAAAATATTATAAAGTTTTTTTTTTAATTATTAAATAAAAACAAACCGTCCAAGGTAAGTTGCCGGAGAGAAAAAAATAGTGACGCACAGTGTTTTTTCAAAAATATCCGATTCGGGTCTAATTTAAATTAATTCGGTCCAATTAAAAAAATATTGGTCCGTTTTTATTCAATTAATAGTTACTTGATAAATTTTCGGGCGAACCAAAATGATTTTCGATCTCCATAATATTACGTGGCGTAATATTATTGGCTAATAATTTACAATTTAAATTTAAATGAAAATATTTTGAAATAAAAATTTCGGGATATTACAATTTTCAATTCATCAACTACTAAATTAAATATGTATATTACTCAATACCACAATTAATAATTAATTCCAACAATGAACCAATATTTCACAACTAAAATTGAAGGAATTAACTAAAAATTTTGGAGATTTTTTCAATACCCTTAATCAGACGTAATAGTCCCAAAATCAGAAATCGGAGCTTGAATCACGAAATCAATGGCTGAGATCGAGAGACACAATAACTGGTGGCTGAGGCTTGCTGAGTTCAGGCGGTGCAAGCTGTGGTGGTCTGAGGCGGCGCGGGGGAGAGAGCAGCAGCGCTGCTGCTGGCCAACACAAGCTTCGGCTGGTGGCTTGAGGCGGCGCAACGCGATGGAGGAGCAGCCGTTCGTCGAGAATCGATCGCGTGAAGGAGAAAACAGAGCTGCTGGTGGCATCGCCGGCGTGAAGCAGAGGGAAGCAACGGCTAGAGTTGTGGTGGTGGAGCTGTTGCTGACGCAGTGAGAGAGAGAGAGAGAGAGGCGGTGAGGGAAAGAGAGAGTGAAGGAAGAGAGGCAGAGTAGCGTGGAGGAGAAAGAGAAGAGAAGAAAAGAAAAATAATGCAGAATTTGAATTTTTCAGAATGTGCTGGACCATTCTGGTTCAATTGGAACCGGTTTGATCCGATTCAATAAATCAATTTGGTTTTGAGTTTTCAACAAATCAAATGGGTTTTTGAGTCCTATGAAATTTTAGGTGACTTAAATTTACTGGTCAAAATTTTAGAATTAAAATTTAAATGAATATTTTCTGAAATTAAAATTTTGGAATATTTCACTGTTAGTTTCAAGAGCTGAATTCTTCTTTTTACATGCAGGTATTATAAGCACGTGGCACTTTGATACCGTGATGTTACAGTTATCTGTCCTCACAAACTAAGGTTAATCAATCCACAATGTTAGCTTATTGGTGACAAAGTAGGAAAAGTTGTTGAAGGTTTCCACCATTGCTGTGTTGTGTCGAACAAGTTAATGAACTATAAAATAATAAAATGTTGAAATTCATAATCCATGATCTTATCTCACAAAACGCAGCTTTCCAATTCATGATGTTAGCCTTTAATCACAGACTTACACATAATCTTTAGCCCGAGATAAATATTTTCTTTTCTAAGCCATCAAGTGACTACTTTCTGAAAATGAGCTGAAGACAGGAGAGCATATTATATTTGAGCTCTTCCTGACTTTGACATTCTCATGCGAGATCTAGATCAAAAGTTGCTTAACAAATCAGACTAATATCCTGATATTATTTTTGTTTAGGTAATGAAAAAATTCAATATGAGCTAAAAAAATGTAGTTTTAAAAAATAAAATAAAAATTCTATCTACTCAAATTGTATGGTTCATAGCTAACATGCAAATCTCCTAAGGACTGGCAACCTGCTTTAAGGTGCATCGTATACAGAGTACTCACTGATATCAAACTAATTTACATAACCTAAATTTCAGTTCTTTTTAGGAATAACATCTAATGACAAAGTGACACATTTTTTTTTTATTTCTCAATTTCACTTCAAATCTTATTTCAAGCTTTCTTGTAAACCTTGCGTTGAAGCAATTGAATAGTGATGGGATTCCAACTAGGCAACGGTTCATAATTGTGAGATTCTGATAACTTAGAGCGAAAGTGTGGTGTTAAGGAAGGCAAGTCTACTGGAATCATAGAAATAATCTTCTCTTGCAATTTTCAAACCCTAATCATCGTGTTGATGTCAAGAACACAATCGATATCTATTTTTGTTATATTGTTTTCGCACTTGAGCTGCAATTCAGGAACGCCGCTTCACTTCCCCATGAAGGAAAGGATGTGTTCTAAGTTAGGGAAGCTTAGATTGAAAGTGTATTCTACTCTCACTCACTGCATCATTTGTTAACCATCAAAATGTAATTTTGAGAATTTTTCCTTTTTTGAAGTAAACTTGAGTTATATATATTGGAGTTAAAGATAAATTTTACTACGATAAGGATTATAGGAATCCTTTATTATCTATTAGTTAGAATTATTTTAGAAATCTATTATTATTATTTAATATATTTTATTATTGTATATTAACAATACTGTAATTTTATAGTAGCCAAACATATTATCAATTTGCATAATGAGTTATTATATATATAAAGAGTAATTTACAGCATTCATTATACGTTTATATATAATAAATTATAATTAATTTTACACTCATATCAATTTACATAGCAATATGCAAACAAACTAATTATCAAATATATTTTTATATATACTGTATTTACAGTAGTCAAATATACCATCAGTTACATTTATCAATGATATACATATATTTGTTGTATTTACAGTAGCCAAACAGGCCATTAGTTTGCACACTGACTTATTATAATTAATTTAAATATTTACTGTATTTGTATTACCTAGATATGTTTACGTTCATTTTTTTTATTAGAAACAAATTATAGATGTATGAAGTTCTAACATTGATTTTTCTAAAAATATACTAAAAAAAGTTATTTACTATATGTAAAAAAAAATCAATAATTGAATTTATAAAATCGTTTTTCTTTTGGTATTAAAGTTTTTATCACACCTTTAAATCTTTGATGATATAGTGGAGATTGTTGTCCTTGATTCACAAAAGATTCCCTTTCTTTTCATTTTTCTTCTCTCAAACAAACTGAAATATGGTTTCTTTCTAAGAGATTTAGTGAATGTAATCTAAATTGAAAATCACCTAATATCGCAGGATCAAATAAGGATCTCACTGATTTTTGCGGAGTGGTTGTAGAGATAGAAAAATTGAGTGTCGTTGTGTTTCCTTTCTGTTGGTTAAGCTGCATTAGGTTTCTTTTAGGACTACTATCGGTATTATATGGGAAGAGGTTTGTTTTGGGCATTTTTTTCTTAATTGACAACATTTCTTAGTTTCTTAATTTTTTCTATTTCATACCATTTAGTAAAAACTAAAACCTTGGATACGACATTTGTGTAAGAACCCTTTTTTTTGCAAGTTGCACAAACAGTTATCAAAAGATCCACTAAACTACTCCCTTTGATATTCCACATTCTACACGTGAATAACCACTTGAGAAATACTCTTTCGTTTTGATCAACTACGGTCGATGTCATCTCTTATCTATTTCTTTTTATTTATTAATTAATAAAATAGATCAATAAATTATATGATATAAAATAATATGAATAGCTAATGTTGGGTTGAACATTGGCTAGCTTTTTTCTTGGTAGGAGAAGTTTATTTCGGTGTGATAATTTTGATTTAGCATTTGCTTTCTTTTCTTAAGTTATATTCCAATAATTATTGATTCTATCATTTGCTCTTCTTGATACCCTTCCAACTATCCGAGACCACAAGCACATCTATATTTCTATATAAACAAAATATCACATTGGATAAAATAATTAATATTAATGGGTTAATTTCAAATTATATGTATTTACAAAAAAAAACAGTAATTATTTAAGAATTATTTAAATTAAGAATGAAAAACTCCATTCTAATTAAGAATTATTTAAAAAGTAATAAATAATTTTTTATTATGTTCCTAAATTAGGACTATTTACCAATTAGGAATAATAATTTAATTAGGAATCTTAATTTAAAGGATAAATATTAAAATAAACAAATTTTGGCTTAACAATGAGTATTTACAACAATTATAAATAATTAAATTAATGCAATTAAATAGAAAATTAATATATAAAAATAATAGAGAATTTAGAAAATTGAAATATGTATACCTACCATAAAAGTAGACAATACGCAAAAACACGTTTATAATATCTATATATAATCATAAACTCTCATTAAAACCTTCCATTTACCAAAAGTAATATTATAATACATGCCGTTTAAATCTAACTTCATATATATTTGAAAATAAAAAATAAGTAAAAAATTTAATTTCACCAACGCAAGTAACAATAATCAATGACACCATAACTCGACTAAGGGTCTCTCAATAAATTTAACTGTTCTTATAACTATTAGTTATTTTAGGATCTTTTCAGTAAATTTAGTTGTTTTAATAACTATCAACTATTTTCCTAGTGATTAGTTGTTAAATATTAGTAGTTAGTGGTTAACGATTATATAATGATTTAAAATAAAAATATTTGAAATAAATAATTATTTGATTAGTTATTTAATATAAAATGACAAAAATATATAAAAGCCAAGAACAAGGTAGACATATGTGATGAGTATAGGTGTCGTAAAAAAAATTATAAAACTCTAAATATTATTTCAAACTCCAAACGCTATGATAGATATTGTATTACTGAACTTTATAATTAATTAAGATAGTATTTCAATTTAATAAAAATACTAAATACTATTCCAAACAGTGCTGTCAAACAAAACCCAAGTATATTAAAAAAAATAGTATATTTAAATACTCTTTTAATTTTTTTATCCATATAATATTAAAGTATAAATTTTTATTTATATTAAAATAAATACAATTACTTAATTTGTATTGAATTTTGTTGTGTAAGTTACACATAATGTTACTTTTATATACTTAATTTAATTTTTTTATAATAAAGTAGTTTTAAAATAAAATTCAACTCAATCCCTATACTTAATTGTTTTATTTCTAATTTATAAATGCAAATTTTTAAAACTTTAATAAGTACCCAAAAAGAAAATTAAGTCATTATTTCATCTCTAACCTCCTGCTCTTAACCTCAAATCAATATTTACATATAACTATAATGAAAAATAATAATAAATTATTTTTTTACTGCTAGGTAAAGAAAAAAAATGAGTAAATGATCTGAATTGATGATGATAATTAATTTTGTGATAATGATAGTATTACTCACTCAGTGCATTAGAGAAAAGAATACATGTACATACACACAAATTCTTGAAACCCCAAAAAGTGACCCAAAATAAAAATATATAGTTCTAGTTTTATTTTTTTTTTATCTTTATAAATACTATTTTCTTTTGAGTCAAATATATTTAAAATATAATAAAAAATATTAAAAATATTTAATTATCAAGATGTCATCTACTTATTGTAAGGGACTAAATTAAAATGATAATTGTTACAAATTAATTCAATAATGAAAAATAAATTAAAAATATTATTAAAAATAGAATTCTTTTCGGAACTCAACATATAATGAGAAACAAATCCCCTTTTTAACTGAAAATATTATAATTTAATGAAATTTGACGTTAATAGACAAAAAAAAAATATATAGCCAAATTAATAAATGAAAATTAAAAAGCAAATAATGTTATTATCGAATTTTATTTTTCTATTTTTATAAGTCATAAATTTAAAATAAATAAATAAGTTAATTAATTAATAAAAAAATTACATAAAAAAACGTCTTATTCTCGTCTTATAAACTCTCAATTTTAAGAAAGAGTATACTTTTCTTTTTGT
The DNA here is from genome assembly GCA_948099535.1 of Jatropha multifida. Classification (NCBI taxonomy): domain Eukaryota; kingdom Viridiplantae; phylum Streptophyta; class Magnoliopsida; order Malpighiales; family Euphorbiaceae; genus Jatropha; species Jatropha multifida. The sequence goes on along the minus strand of CANUEX010058483.1, from coordinate 5,261 downwards.
ATTATCTATAAAAATATTTTTTTAAAATTATATCAAATCAAGGAATAAAATTATAATTTTTCTTTTTCTTAACTACTGGTATCCCAAGTCTATTAGACTAAAATTAAATCCTACTTGCACAGGTTAGCCCAAGAAGGGGTAAAGTGCTCTCAGCGAGTATTTGCTTCATCCATGAGAATTGAACCCTCGACTTCATTGAAAGGAAAAAAGTGTCAAACCACGTATCCAAATCCCGTTAGTATAAAATGCAATTTTGGAGTTGACTACGACTAAGGCTATTTTAAGATTTTTAAAATTTCACTAAGATTAGTATAGGTAATCTCATTATTCCCCTTCATTTTTATTTTTATATATAGAATAGATGGAATACAAGTATTTTTTTTCCCTTGTGACAGTCCATTGTTAGTTTTACTAATTCAACTCAATCTCTAGAGCTAATTATTTAGTCCCTAATTTATAAATGAAATTTTAAAATTATAATAAGTGCCCAAAAAGAAAATCAAATCATTATTCAATCTTTAATCTCTACATTTAACTCAAAATTAATATCTATATACAACTATAATGAAAAATAATAATAAATTAATTTTTACTGATAGGTAAAAGAAAAAAAAAAGATGATAATTTGAATTAATAATAAAAGTCACTCTGGCTATGATAGCAGTATTATTTACCTAGTGAAATATATACATATGCAAATAAATTCTTGAAATCTCAAAAATTGACCCAAACATAATTATATAGTTTTAATTTTTTTTTAGTTTCCTAAACAACATTTTCTTTAAAATAAAAAAGATTTAGGATATAAAAGAAAAAATATCAAGAAAACTTAAAATATTTAATCATAAATAGACCGTATATTTATCGCCAAGGGGATTTAACTTTCTTACTAAATTAAAATGATAATAGTTACAAATTATTCAGTAACGAAAAGGAAAGTAAAAAATTATTATTAAAAATAAAACTCTTTCAAAACTCACCAAACAAAATAATATTTCAATATATATAGATATATAAAAATATATCAATAAAATATTATATATATTTTTAAATTAAAATTTTCAATTATTTATGATATCAGGTTTAATTATATAAATTCTATTTAAAAATTTACTTTTTAAAAATATATCTAATCAAATCTTATGAATATAAAAAAATATTAATAAAAATAATATATTTTTTTCTTCTTTTTTTTATCTCTCCTAAATAAAAAATTATATATATTATATTTAAAAATACATCTAATCAAATCATACAAACATAAAGAAAAAAAGAATATTAATAAAAGAACATATTTTCTTTCTTTTTTATCTATATCCTGAAAGAATTAAATATTTAATAACTAAAATATAAAAATATTTTTAAATATATCATTATTATATATATTTATTAAAAATAAATTTAGCAAAGATAAAATTTAAATTTTCAATTACTTAATTATCTATATGTATTTATTTAAAAAATAATTTTCTTTAATTTATTATGAAGCCTAATGGGCTAAAATAACATTATGAGCTATCAACAAGAAATAGTTTTTTACTCACTAAATTGATAAAAACACTCGTGGTCGAAAGGATTTGAACTTGAAACCTCTCGCTCCTCATATAAGTGAGAAGACATCATTGGTTTAAAAATAATTTTATAAATATATTAATAATAAAATATAATTTTATAGCTATAATTAAGGTTAGCATCAATGCCATAATGTTTTCTTTTTTTTATTGTAATTCATTATTAATAATAATATCAAGAATTACAAGTGTAAATAGACCATAATTAAATTATTAGTAGCTAATAGAATTCGTTAATCTTTTAACAAAATAAAGAATTCATATCTTTTTAAATAATAAAATTAAAATTAAAAAATATAATATTAAAATTTTCCACTTAGAGTTGATCTTGATAAAAAATATAAATTTTTATAGTAGTAATTAGTTCGTTAATTAATTTGGACGTCAAAATAATAATTTCTTTGTATCTTCTATAACTGAATTGCTTTTTCAATAATTTACAACATATGACGAATACAGATGGGTTTTCGCCGCTATGTGTCAATAGTATTAATGGAGAAACATGCGCAATACCAGGCTCCATTGATCAAAGATCCACACCTATAAATCAATATTTAAAGTCTCCCACCAAATAAAATCAAATATTATAATTTATTTTATTAATAAAATTGCACAAAGAAGGGATAAAAAACTCTAAATATGAAGACAATTAACAAAAATAAAATAAAAAAGATAGATCTAAGTTTATTAAAGTATAAAAAGATTAAAAGTAAAGGAAGGTGAAGCGAAAGAGATAGTAAAAAATCGAAACTAGGAGTGGCAGACCAAATTAAAATTAAAGTTAAAAAATTAGAAAAAAAGAGAGCAGTAACCCCACTAATCAAGTTAATTAAATTGGAAATAAAACTTAAAACTTCTAAATATATTAACATTTTCCATTATCCTAATTTTAAGTAAACTTTTTACATGTTTATGATTTTCCTATTTTTGAAAACCAGCACAAATGCATTTACTTCCTTGAATTAACTACATTACACTAAATTAACTATAATTTATGGATATTTTATATTTAACTGCATTTTGGTAACCAATAATAAAAAACCATAAAATAAAGAGAAAAAAATTAAGAGTAATGTAACCCATGTGAGTGTAGAGCAAACATAGAACTGCACATAAAATAAAAAATAAAAAATATATATATGAGTCCGTGTTGCACCCGGGCTTGACCGAGCTAGTGGATTCTAGCGGAGGAGCGGCCACAACCACAAGCGGACAGAGTGAGAGAGAAAAGAGGAGGGAAATGTTCGCCTGAGGGAGAAGGAGTGATTAAAAAGTCCTAAAAATTAACGATGGACAAAATTGATTGCTAAGTTTAATTTTTATAGAACAAATAACTTCGATCTCGCAAATCAAAAATCTGCTAAGATTTATCACTAAAACTTAGCGATCAACTGGCAGTTAATCGCTAAATATGTCGCTAAGACATTGCTATACGGTTCATACTTTTTGTTCTACAATTTGGTGCCAACTTTAGAGACTAACTACTAATCAGTCGCTATTGGCGTCTTATCAATCACCAAATTATTGCCTCATTTATTTTTCTAATGATCGATTTTCATTGGAGGAGATCAATGACCTACCGCTAAATAGCGTAAAGTTGTCGATCTCTAAAATGCGCTTTTTCTAAAGTGTTTTCAAAAAATTGAAACATTTAATCATTCTCTTTTCTTAATTGTTGTTAACCTTCCTATTTTGTTAGACGTTTTAAATTTAATTTTCATTTTCCACATTTAATAATCATGTTTCATAATTGTTGTTAACCTTCCTATTTCTTTTAAACATTTTAATTTTAATTTGTTAACTTTAATAATCATGATTATAATTCTTCAACCTCCTACCTTCTTCAATAAGTTGTTTGGATGAAGATAAAATAAGGAAATCCATAAAATAGCAGGTGATAATGCATTGGGATTTCCAAAATCCCTCATTTAGTTTGGGTGAAAATATCAAGAAATATGTAAAATAAATTTATTTTACACTTTTGCTGGTCTAATTTCGCTTCATTTTAAGGAGGAAAGTGATGCTATGTTTAGAAAGAGGAAAAAGTAAAATAAGGATATAAAATGAGATTATTCATTTTACTTTCTTATTTTGCACTCGTTGTTTGGATTGGTGTAGAATAAGGATGTAAAATAATTTTATTATTATTATTATATATGAATAGTAACTTTTCACCAATTATTTCTTATTTTCTCTCGATTTTTTATGTCCTCCTTAATATTTTCACCAAACCAAACAAGGTAATTTGAAAATTTTAATGCATTTTCACCCCTTATTTTATATCCTCGCATATTTTGCATCCATCCAAACAAAAGCTGAATAGTGTAATTTTACACCCTTATTCTACTTCTATCCTTATTTTACTTTCTTCCTCTTTCCAAATATAGCATAAATGTTTTGAATTTAATTCTCTGGATTTAAGAGTTATCATTATAATTTAAAATTGATATTCTCTCCATTTCATTTATTTGGACAAAAGTAGTTAAGCACAGGAATTAAGAAAAATAAATTTTTTTCTAATTTACCCTCATCATTGTATTAACTACAACTTCTTTACTTAATGCCAATTATATGTCATCCTCTCTTCATCCAATAAAGTTAATTAATAACTCAAAATCGAAAAAAATCGAATTATGAGTAAAAATTTTTAGAAGAAACAAAGACATGTGTAATGTATATTAAATTGCCCATATTTTATATTGTTTGGATTTATATGGATGAATAAAACATATGCACCCATTTTTGAATGAACACTAATACATTTTTGTAGTGAAGTCTAATGCCTACACAATCAGACTTTATCTTTTTTTACAAACATTTCTCTATTGTTTCCTTTATATAATTATGATATGATTTTTAATTTTTGAATGCTTAAATTAAAACTAAAAATCATTGTGTAAGCTTGGACAACATTGCAAACAGCATTTCAGGGCTCATCAAAAGCAATTAGTGAAGCTCCAATCTCTTCGTCGTGAATTTGCATTGCTGGAGATGAAAAACAGTGAATCCGTGCAAGACTTTCTTTCAAGAGTGGCAACCATTGTAAACCAAATGAGGACCTATGGAGAAAAGATTTCTAATCAGACCATTATTAAGAAAGTATTAAGAAGTTTGACTCTAAGGTTTGATCATGTTGTTGCAGCAATTGAAGAGTCCAAAGATTTGGCTACTTACTCATTTGACGAGTTGATGGGATCCTTGCAATCTCATGAAGCCAGACTAAACCGGAAAAATGAGAAAAATGAAGAAAAAGCATTTCAAGTAATAAGGGACTCCTTCAGGAAGCAAGGTAATTTAAGAAATGCAATAAGTAGATGGCGTGGTAGAAGACGTTACCATGGTAGAGGAAGAGGAAGAGCTGATCAACAAAGTGAATAAGAACAAATATCCGACAGACAAAAAAATAAGAGCAACATTCAATGTTGGAACTGCAAGGGATATTGGCAAGTAAAAGCAGATTGCTAGACAAGGGAAAAGCAAGCCAATTATGCTCAAGATGAAGAGGAGATAAAGCTATTCCTAGCCTATTCAGAAGACATAAAAGCTTCATGTAATACCCTGAAATTTTTATTTCGAAACATTCCCATTTAAATTTAAATTGTAAATTTTTAGCCAATAATATTACGCCACGTAATATTATCGGGACCGAAAATCATTTTGGTTCGCCCAAAAATTTATTGAATAACCGTT